>ONZH01026179.1:0-32284 GCA_900303285.1 Rhinella marina
ATGAACGTGGCTATTTAGACTTCGACCCAGACAAATGTCACACAGAGATTTTTTTGATCAAGCTATATACGTGACAAGGCAGCAAAAGATTTGGTTGTATTAAGTGACGTACAGAAAGTGTCACCTGGACAGAAAATACGGATATGAGTGAGTGTAATGAACTGTGACAACACAGAATGGTTCCAACAGCTGTGTGAAATGGATTTTGTATCACTGAGCTAAACAACAAAAAAAATATTTTTTTTTTTTATATATTTTTTTTTATATATTTTTTGTAGTTTTGTTTTTTTTGGAACGTGACGTGCAGAAACTATCGTAGAGCTAACTGACACCCTACTGACGGTGACTATTTAGACTGCGATCCAGACAAATGTCGCACAGAGATTTTTGGGATCAAGCTATATACGTGACAGGCAGCAAAAGACTTGGTTGTATTAAGTGACGTACAGAAAGTGTCACCTGGACAGAAAATACCGATTGGCATGAGTGGACAGATGAACTGTGACACACAGAATGGTTCCACACTGCTGTGTGCAATGGATTTGTATTACTGAGATATAACATTAAAAAAAGGGGGTTATATATGGCGATAGCTGCACTAACTAGTGCCAGCCAGCCAGCCAAGCAGGAGACAAAAAAAAAATGTCTTGTAGCCCTTAGAAGGGCTGTTGGGTTCTTTGTGGGTGATTCCTGCCTAACAGAGAACTAAATGCAGGCCCTAACACTGTCCCTGAAACGCAGCAGCTCTATCCCTAACGACATCCAGACAGCATCTGAGCCGAGCACCGCGGCCAGTCACTAGTATATTCCAGGGTCACCTGATCAGGCCAGCCAACCCCTGCTATCGACATGTAAGGGCCCCACGTGATGCTGGGTGTACCGCAGAGTCTCCTGGCTTGTGATTAGATGAGTTTATAGGCACCAAAAAAGCACGATGCGGAAGTTGCCATTTCCTCGAGCATGGTGAGATACTCGTCCGAGCAGCGAGCACTTACGATTACCCTAATACTCGAACGAGCACCAAGCTCGGACGAGTATGCTCGCTCATCTCTATTAGTGACGTATTAGTCCATTATATACGTTCCAGCAGATGGTATAAATAGCGTGGATTAGTGATACAGACGTTCCAACAGATGATATAAATAGCGTGGATTAGTTATACAAATAACCACCGCTGCTGACACAGTTTGATATAGGAATAGTAGAGATGTTTTTAGTACTTTACCCTCCTGGAGAACGGTCCTCTCATGTACTTACTCCGAGTCCCAGTCGTGGCGTCCCACGTGACTGCAGCGTTGTGCGGCTCCAATCACGTGTTGTGACCATGTAACTGGCTTCCCGGTCTTGTTCCCAGCACGGTGATCCCCCCTCCCTAGGGGGCGACCTTCCTATATCATTTTAGGCATCAGACATTATTCATAACATAAATCAAAATGAATAAAGAGAAGGAAGGAAAATTTAGTAGTTTGAAATGCCACAAATTCAATATGACTTTTAAAAATATAGAAAACGCATATAAACCGCATCATTACCGCACCAGGGGTTCATCATTAAGTTTGAATGCATCTATGTCCTGTGAACTCCTTGTGAGGAAATTCTATGACTCCTTGTGAGGAAATTCTATGACTTATAAGTGGATTAAATGATGTATACAAATTGTTAAACTATAAGTAGGGAATTATTTCTGTTTCTGTTTTGTTCCAATAAGATCTAATGAATGTAGTCCAGACCATATCTTATAGGATACCTTGAGTAAATCCTTAGAACCTGCCCCATCAATTAATGATTGGGAATAAAAGAGCAGCACATGCATGTCAACCTCGACCACTGAGGAAGGAGCCAGAGAGTTCCGAAACGCGTTTGGGGTAAAGAGGGAGACATTTGTAACCATTATTGCCGGCTTAAAAATCCCTACATTTTACAAGCATCTATAGTAGTCACTATGGAGGAATCAATTTATTGAAATCCGGGAACTGTTGGTGTATTTTGAACTTTCAGGACCTTGGAGTTTTATCTTTCCATCTTCCAGGACCTGTGAGCCGAGTCACGTGGTTAGATGACGCATGCACCACGTGATCGGAGAAGCCAACAAGCTTAAGACCGGGAAGCCAGTTACACGGTCACAACACGTGATCGGAGCTGCACAACGCCGCAGTCACGTGGGACGCCACGACTGGGACTCGGCGTAAGTACATGAGAGGACCGTTCTCCAGGAGGGTAAAGTACTAAAAGCATCTCTACTATTCCTATATCAAACTGTGTTAGCAGTGGTGGTTATTTGTATAACTAATCCATGCTATTTATATCATCTGTTGGAACGTCTGTGTCACTAATCCACGCTACTTATTCCATCTGCTGGAATGTATATAATGGACTAATACGTCACTAAACATACTGGAATTATTTATTGTGACAAACTGCAGATATACCAAGTGATCAGTGGAGATTGGAGTACTGCTAATTATATACTAAACATACTAACAATCTAAGAGCACAATAGTAAACAGTTCTTACAATCAAGCAATATTGCCACTTACCTGCATGGAATATGACTTGAGTTATTGCCATCCTTGATGTAATCTATTGGCACGGACTCTCATTTGATTGGTTGCTATTTCCAGACATAATTGTCATAGCCAATATTATTCCTATTTGTTTTTTATTTTTTATTTTATTTTTAGTATATAAAGTCATCTCATGAGTTTTACAATTTTTAAATGTCTAAAGATGTCATTGGATGTCTAATGTACTGTTGCATATATTGTTTTAATTAAAGTCCTTTCTATACATATGGTACCGAATATATTGTGTGCCCTCTATCTCTGTATATCTAGCATTCTCATTGATACATGGTTTGGGTGTACCGTGAGAGCGAGCACCTATTCAGGCTGAGGTTTCAGATGAGCTACTGAATTCTTGTATATACTGTAGGATATATGAATGAGAGAAAAAATGTAGATTTTCTAGACTCCGGCTAGTGTGCAGCACACGACAGAATTTTGCACTGCACTGTAGTATATATAACTGATAGAAAAAATGTAGTCTTTAGACGGCAGCTATTGTACCGCAAACCACTCAAGTTTTCACTGCAATGTATGATATATAACTGAGAGAAAAAACGTATATTTTCTACACTCCGGCTAGTGTACCGCACACCACACAATTTTTCAATGGACTGTAGGATATATGACTGAGAGAAAAAAGGTATATTTTCTAGACTCCGGCTAGTGTGCAGCACACGACAGAATTTTGCACTGCACTGTAGGATATATGAATGAGAGAAAAAACGTATATTTTGTAGACTCCGGCTAGTGTGCAGTCACAACAGAATTTTTCACTGCACTGTAGTGTATATGACTGAGAGAAAAAACGTATATTTTGTAGACTCCGGCTAGTGTAACGCACTCCACACAATTTTTCACTGGACTGTAGTATATATAAAAGTGATAGAAAAAAAAACATTTTTTTCTAGACTGTGGCTACTGTACCGCACACCACAGAATTGTTCACTGAACTGTAGTCACCGCCATGCTGTGCCAGGCTAAATTTTTTGGGGGTTCAGCTGCTATGTTAGTCTAACCAAGCCACTCTGGGGTTCACCGCCAAGCTGTAAACTGCAATCTCAGTCTTAACACGTCATCCTGGGGTTTACCCCATGCTGTAAACTGCAATCTCAGTGTGTGCGTGTTTGCTCGTCTGGGATGGGGAGAGCTGGGCATTGTGCTGGGAGAACTTTGTGTACGCTGTGGACTACTGGGTGGGTGCGGAGAGGGAGACGCTTATGCCTGCGTCGTGGGGCGGGGGATAGGACAGCAGTGCCAGCATGAGCAGTGGTGTCACCCACAGGCGGTGATGGACCTTTGTTGCACCTAGTTGGGTGCTTTACTAACATATGATGGGCATGTGCCTTGCCCATCTTGGTCTGGGTCAGCACAATTGTCTTGAGGGTCACCACCAGGCTGTTGGCCATAATTTGGCGTAATGGTACGATTAGGCAGCCTCAGAGGCATCCATGTATGCTGCCCCTGCTGTTTCCTGTCCATTTCCGTGGTGTTTCCATAATTTCTGAGGTTTCCAGGTTTTCACGCAACCTTCCCTGTGCAGAGCTTTGGTCCCCTGCAAAAAATGCTCGAGTCTCCCATTGACTTCAATGGGGTTCGTTATTCGAAAGGAGCACCCGAGCATCTGGAAAAATTTGACTCGAATAACGAGCACCCGAGCATTTTAGTGCTCGCTCATCTCTAATTGGGACCTATGATGTCCAAAATTAGATGGTATACCAAGTCCTTAATAAACATTGTCATTTATTAAGAGCAGATAATGATCTGAAAGAGGTTATACCAATACGTCCCAGTATAACACACCAGAGAGGAAAAAAATTAAAAAGATATTCTGGTTCACAGTTTTTTCATTTCATCATCACCCAGCACCACGTGCCTTCGATCCAAAGTGGTTAGAACCTATCCATGTGGTGGGTGCACCTTTTGTTCATTTCTTAAAAAATTTGTCAATCCAGTTGATAACAAAGAATACCATATCAGAGATTACATTAATTGACAAACTACAGGTACGTATAGTCTACATTGAACAATGCCCTTGTTCCAAAATTTATTTCGGGAAGACAATTCAGGAATTTAGGCGTTGTATCTGTCAACACATTAGCAGCATTAATACCAAGGCTGATACTTCTATCTCGCGACATGTGAGGCAATTTCATGGGGTGGGGGATCCTAAATGTCTCATTATCAGCAAAAAAACATTGGGTGCCAGAAGAGGTAATCTGGACAAAATATTATTGCAAGAGGACACTAGGTGGAGTTATAGGCTGGATAGCCTAACTCCCAAAGGACTTAATGAAGGTTTTACATTCTCTTCTTTTCTCTGATTCTTTATTCATTGTGAGTGAGCAATATGTATAGAAAATAAACATCACCAATAAATAGGATAATATGTTATATTACTTTATTCTTCAATTGTTTTTGAGCCAAATATATCATCATGTACAATATATATATATATATATATATATATATATATATATAGGTTTTATTGCTGTACTATCTCAATTTGTGACAATGTATTTTTCAGTTTGTTGGTTCTTCTCTAGAGATGAGCGAACATGCTCATCCGAGCTTGATGCTCGTTCAAGCATTAGGGTATTCGCATATGCTCGCTACTAGGATGAGCATATTGCGATCCTTGAGGAAATGGCATCTTCCTCTTCCGGCATGTTAGGCGCCTTTTCTCAGCCAATCAACATGCAGGAGAGTCTTTGGTACCTCCTAGCATCACGTGGGGCCCCTAAAAGTCGATAGCAGGGATTGGCTGGCCAGATTAGATGACCTGGGAATATAAGAATCTGGTCCCGCGCTGCTCACGTCAGACGCCACCTGCATGAGATTAGGGATAGAGCTGCTGTCTGTCAGGGAGAGTGTTAGGGCCTGAATTTAGATGTTGGTTAGGCAGGAATCACCCACAAAGAACCCAACAACCCTGCTAAGGGCTACAAGCACCTTTTTTTTTGGTCTACTCCTGGCTGCTGGCTGGGACTTTTAGTGCAGCTACCGCCATTTTGGCTGCACACTGTACACAGTGACTGGTGGCAGAAGGGACAGCACGTGGTCCACACAGACCCAAAATAAGTTGCCCAAAGTCCTCTCAGTACTCATTTTTGCTGGTGCTGCTGCTGTACCTTGGCTTGCTGGGATCTGTAGTGCAGTCTTGGGAATACGTTTTTTCTCTCATTTCTGTACACTACAGTCCAGTGAATAATTATGTAGTGTACTGTACAGTAGCGTCAGTCTAGGGAATACGTTTCTTCTCTCATTTCTATACACTACAGTCCAGTGAACAATTATGTAGTGTACTGTACAGTATCGTCAGTCTAGGGAATACGTTTTTATATCATTTCTATACACTACAGTCCAGTGAATAATTATGTAGTGTGCTGTACAGTAGCGTCAGTCTAGGGAATACGTTTTTTTATATATCCTACAGTGCAGTGAAAAATTGAGTGGTTTGCGGTACAATAGCCGCCGTCTGAAGACTACGTTTTTCCTCTCAGTCATATATACTACAGTGCAGTGCAAAATTGTGTCGTGTGCTGCACACTAGCCGGAGTGTAGAAAATATATGTTTTTCCTCTCAGTTACATATTATATAGTGCAGTGAAAAATTCTGTCGTTTGCTGCACACTAGCCGGAGTAATATGAGATTACCCATATAAAACATCAAAGAAAATGAGGGCGAAAAAATACCCTGGCTACAATACCCCTATATATATACTGAGCAAGACTCAGAAAACACTAGAAAACCTACAAAGAGCAACAGAGTCCATATAGCTCAAAAAATATATAAACTTTATTAGAAAATACATAAATAAACATATTAAAAAATGAGGCTAAGTAAAGACAAAGAGCACAACAAGGTGCGACAACCCAGGTCATCATCAAAGCTGCATAGATATTAGATAATCAAAAAGTGCAATTGCTATACTGTGTACAAGCAAATATGTCATAATGTTGCTGCACCTACAACATATAGAGGTAATATCATAAAGAAAATAAATAAGTACACATGTCAAATGACATAAACCTCCATATGGAGCCTCTTTATTATAAAGAAGTAAGTATATAAACAGAGGTAAAGACTGCAGCTTAGTGATACATAATATAAGTATAACAAAACATACCCATAACAGCGTGCTGTGACCTGGAGAGCCGCACACCCCAACGTACGTTTCGGACCACGCCTTCTTCTAGGGGGTATAATATCTATGCAGCTTTGATGATGACCTGGGGTTGTCGCACCTTGTTGTGCTCTTTGTCTTTACTTAGCCTCATTTTTTAATATGTTTATTTATGTATTTTCTAATAAAGTTTATATATTTTTTGAGCTATATGGACTCTGTTGCTCTTTGTAGGTTTTCTACACTAGCCGGAGTGTAGAAAATATACGTTTTTCCTCTCAGTTATATATTATACAATGCAGTGAACATACAAAATGTTGAACCCAAGGGCTAAGGGTGGAGGACGAGGGTGTGGGCATTCAAGTAGTTTAGGGGGCAGAGGCCATGGTCCTGGGCAGGGTGACACAGTACATGTTCATGAGGGAGCAGTGGAACGCCGCAGAGTTTCGCTCCCTAGCTTCATCTCGCAACTTACTGGTTCACGTGGTACACCACTGTTGAAACCACAACAGTGCGAACAGGTGATGACGTGGATAGCGGACAATGCTTCCAGTAATTTATCCACCACCCAGTCTTCCACGCAGTCCACCCACACTAGCCAAGGGAGTAGACCTCTGGCTCCTCCAGCTCAACCTCCTTCCCCCCAGCCTGCCCCCCCCCCACAGAAAGTATGGATTCAGATCCGGCATACTCACAGGAACTTTTTTCAGGACCCTACCCAGAGACACAAAACACTGCTCAACAGCAACCTGAGCAGTTGCTCTGTCCCGATGCCCAAAATTTAGAACTTTCACAGTCTGTGGGTGATGAGAGTGTGGACTTAGTGCAAGTAGTGCGTGAAGAGGTGTCGGATGATGACACACGGTTGTCAGACAGTGACGTTGTTGTCAGAGCAGTAAGTCCGAGGGGGGAGCAGAGTGAGGAATCTGAGGAAGAGCTGGTGGATGATGAGGTGACTGACTCGAGCTGGGTTGGTAATTTAACTCAAGACAGTGCTTCTGAGGGGGAGGCAAGTGCAGCACCAGAACAGGTTGGAAGAGGCAGTTGTGTGGCCAGAGGGAGAAGCAGGGCCAGAGCAGGTAGATCATTAACTGTTTCACGGAGTCAAGCTCGCGTGCCGAGGCCTAGATGTTCGCAAGTCTGGAGGTTTTTTAAAGAAAGTGAGAATGACCAACGGACTGTGGTGTGCAACCTGTGTCACACCAGGATCAGCAGGGGAGCCTCCACTACCAGCCTAACCACTACCAGCATGCGCAGGCATATGAGTGCTAAACACCCGACTCAGTGGAACTAAGGCCGTTCACCTCCTGCGGGTCACACCACTGCCCCTTCCCCTATATCACATGCTGGATCAGCGAGTCAACCCCCCGCCCAGGACCCCAGCACGAGCACCTCCCGCCCTACAACCACCCCTTCACTTCCATGATCCTCCACAACCTCCACCAATGTGTCCAAGCACAGCGTTCAGTTGCCTTTGCTGCAGACATTTGAGCGCAAGCGCAAATACAATTCCACCCACCCACATGCACAAGCCCTAAACGTCCACATCTCCAAATTGTTGAGCCTGGAGATGCTGCCCTATAGACTGGTAGAGACTGAGGCTTTCCGCAACCTGATGGCGGTGGCTGTCCCTCGGTACTTGGTCCCCAGCTGCCACTATTTTTCCCGATATGCCGTCCTAGACCTTCACCAGCACGTGTCAGAGAACATCATCCGTCCCCTGACCAACGCGGTTAGTGATAAGGTCCACCTAACCACGGACACGTGGACAAGTGCTGGCGGGCAGGGACACTATATCTCACTGACGGCACATTGGGTTAACTTGGTGGAGGCTGTGACCGAGTCTGACGCTGGGGCCGCTCATGTGCTGCCCACACCGAGGATTGCGGGGCCTGCCTCGGTCATGGTTTCTCAGGCTTATTATGCCTCTTCCTCCAACACCTCCTCCTCCACCTTCTCCTCCTTCTCTCAATTACCATCCGTGAGCATGGCGCCTTCAGTCGGTAGCTCCAGGTGCACTGCACTGCCGTGGGTAAGCGCCAACAGGCGGTGCTGAAACTGCTTAGGTGATAAGAGGCACACCACCCAAGAGCTGTTACAGGGTATCACGGCGCAGACCGATCTTTGGCTGGCGCCGCTGAACCTCAAACCAGGCATGGTTGTCTGTGACAACGGGCGTAGCCTGGTGGCGGCTCTGCATCTCGGCAGGCTCACACATGTGCCATGCCTGGCCCACATGTTCAATCTTGTGGTTCAGCGGTTCCTAAAGACCTACCCCAATTTGTCTGATTTGCTCACCAAGGTGCGATGCATCTGTGCACATTTCCGTAAGTTAACCACAGATGCTGCCACCCTCAGGGCAGTGCAACGGCGCTTACAACTGCCAGCTCACCGACTGTTGTGCGACGTGCCCACGTGATGGAATTCTACATTACACGTTAGCCAGGGTTTACCATCACCGCACAGCCATTGTAGACTTCCAGATGACAACTTCCATGAGAACTGGTAGTCAGGTTAGTCAGCTTCCTCAAGTCTACAATGAGGAGTGGACGTGGATGTCTAAAATCTGTCAGGTGTTAAGCCACTTTGATGAGTCAACGCAGATCGTCAGCGGCAATGCCGCCATTCTCAGCGTCACCATCCCGCTGCTTTGTCTGCTGAAAAAGTCACTGCTCAGCATGAAGTCAGAGGCTTTGCGCTTGTCACAGGAGATGGGGGAAGAAGATACGTTGCTTGATAGCCAGAGCACCCTCAGGTCTGTTTCTCAGCGCGTATTGGAGGATGAGGAGGAAGAGGAGGAGACTGCGAGATTGAAGAGAGTACCTATACTCATTCCTTCTTATCTGTGGAGCGTGTATGGGCTGAAGAGGAGGAGGAAATGGAGAGAGCTTACTGAGGAAAGGGAATTCTTGCGTGTTAGGACTCTTGCGCACATAGCTGACTTCATGTTAGGCTGCCTTTCCCGTGCCCCTTGCGTTAGAAGCATTTTTGACAACACCGATTACTGGGTAATCGCACAAGTTTAAACTATACTTCCCATCTGACACCGCTAGCGGCAGAGGACGTATTTCTGTGGGCCAACTAGTGGGGGAGAGGAGGGGAGCAGGCAGCTTGTCAAGCACTGGCAGGGGAACACTCTCCACGGCCTTTGCCAGTTTTATGTCACCCCAGCAAGACTATGTCACCCGTCCCCAGTCTAGGCAGAGTAGGGGGGAGCTGTTCAGAAAGATGATAAGGGAGTACATAGCTGACCATACCAACTTCCTGCGTGATCACTCTGCTCCATACAACTACTGGGTTGCAAAGCTGGACCCGTGGCCCGAACTGGCGCTGTACGCCTTGGAGGTGCTGGCCTGCCCTTGCCGCTAGCGACCAGGCCCTGGTGCACAAGCTGAAACAATTCTTCCCATCTGATGCCGCTAGCGGCAGAGGGCATGGTTCTGTGGGCCAAGTAGCGGGGGAGAGGAGGCGAGCAGGCAGCTTGTCCAGCACTGGCAGGGGAACGCTCTCCAAGGCCTTTGCCAGTTTTATGTCACCCCAGCAAGACACTGTCACCTGTCCCCAGTCTAGGCAGAGTAGGGGGGAGCTGTACAGAAAGATGGTGAGGGAGTACCTAGCTGACCATACCAACGTCCGTAGCGATCACTCTGCTCCATACAACTACTGGGTTTCAAAGCTGGACACGTGGCCTGAACTGGCGCTGTACGCCTTGGAGGTGCTGGCCTGCCCTGCCGCTAGCGTGCTGTCAGAGCAGGTCTTCAGTGCAGCTGGTGGCATCATCACTGATAAGCGTACACGCCTGTCAACAGTGTGAGTGTTGACAGGCTGACGCTTATTAAAATGAATAAAGCCTGGATTTCACCAGAATTCAAATCTCCACCGGGGGAAAGCAGCTCAACATGAACATTGTTTATGTATCCGGTTCCTCTCCTCCCCTCCTCCTCCTCCTTATCTTCATACACAAATTCTGAGCCAACAGGCATTTTTTCACAGGGCTTACTGGCTCTGTTTTCAAACAATGTTTACAGAGGGCCACCTACAGGCCCTCTCTCCAATCAATTTTTTTACGAGCGTCAACTATAGACACTCAAAAACTATTTTTTAGGAGGGTCAACTATAGACACTTTAAAACAATTTTTTGGGAGGCTCACCTACAGCCATTTGATTGCAATCTCAGTCTGACCAAGTCATTGGTGGTGTCACCGCTATGCTGTGTCAGTGTTAATTTTTGGGTGGTTCACCTGCTACCTCAGTCTAAATTGGTCACTCTGGTTTCACCGCCAGGCTGTGTCAGGGTAAAATTTTATGTGCTTCACCTGCTACATCAGTCTAACTTGGTCACTCTGTTGTCACCGCCATTCTGTGTCAGGGTAAAATTTTATGTGGTTCATCTGCTACCTCAGTTTCACTTGGTCACTCCTGGTTCACCGCCATGCTGTGTCAGGGTAAAATTTTATGTGCTTCACCTGCTACCTCAGTCTCACTTGGTCACTCTTGGTTCACCGCCATGCTGTGTCAGGGTAAAATTTTATGTGGTTCACCTTCTACCTCAGTGTAACTTGGTCACTCTGGGTTCACCGCCATGCTGTGTCAGGGTAAATTTTTATGTGGTTCACCTGCTTCCTCGGTGTAACTTGGTCACTCTGAGTTCACCGCCATGCTGTGTCAGGGTAAATTTTTGGGTGGTTCACCTGCTACCTCAGTCTCACTTGGTCACTCTGTTGTCACCGCCATGCTGTGTCAGGGTAAATTTTTGGGTGGTTCACCTGCTACCTCAGTCTCACTTGGTCACTCTGTTGTCACCGCCATGCTGTTTCAGGGTAAAATTTTATGTGCTTCACCTGCTACCTCAGTCTCACTTGGTCACTCTGTTGTCACCACCATGCTGTGTCAGGCTACATTTTTGGGTGGTTCAGCTACTATCTTAGTCTAACCAAGCCACTCTGGGGTTCACCGCCATGCTGTAAACTGCAATCTCAGTCAAACTATGTAATTTAGGGGTTCACCACCAAGGTGTGCCAGACTACAACTTTAGCGAGTTCACCTGCAATGTCAGTCACAGACTGTCATTCAGGGGTGCACCACCATGCTTTTTCAAACCAATTGTTTCTGAGGGTCACCTCCAGGCTCTCACCCACGATTTTTTGGAGGCTCGCCACTACACTGTCACCCAAAATTGTCTTGAGAGTCACCGGAGGCCTCTCCCCCACAACTTCAAGGAGGGTTACTACCCGGCCCTGGCACACAAACATTGTCTTGAGGGGCACTAAAAGGCTCTGCACCCACCCACTTGTGGAGACTAATGGGTGGGTGCAGTGTGCGTCTTAGCCCGTCTGGAATTAGGAAAGCTGGGCACTGTGCTTGGAGGTCTTTGTGTCTGCTGTGGACAGGGTGAGTGTGGAATGTGTGTTTGCCCGTCTGGGATGGGGAGAGCTGGGCACTGTGCTGGGAGAACTTTGTGTACGCTGTGGACTACTGGGTGGGTGCGGGGAGGGAGACGCTTATGCCTGTGTCCTGGGGCGGGGGATAGGACAGCAGTGCCAGCATGGGCATTGGTGTCACCCGCAGGCGGTGATGGACTTTCGTTGCACCTAGTTGGGTGCTTTACTAACATGTGCCAGCGCATGTGCCTTGCCCATCTTGGTCTGGGTCAGCACAATTGTCTTGAGGGTCACCACCAGGCTGTTGGCCATAATTTGGCGTAATGGTACGATTAGGTAGCCTCAGAGGCATCCATGCATGCTGCCCCTGCTGTTTCCTGTCCATTTCCGTGGTGTTTCCATCATTTTCTGAGGTTTCCAGGTTTTCACGCAACCTTCCCTGTACAGAGCCTTGGTCCCCTGCAAAAAATGCTCGAGTCTCCCATTGACTTCAATGGGGTTCGTTATTCGAAACGAGCACCCAAGCATCGGGAAAAATTTGACTCGAATAACGAGCACACAAGCATTTTAGTGCTCGCTCATCTCTATTCTTCTCCAAGTTTTTTTTTGCTCAGGTAAAATATATTATTTCACTTTATGATATATTCTTTTTAACAGGCAATCTACGGATAATAGCAAGTATAATTTAAAATACTAAATGCAGCTTTAATAGGAATAAGCATATCCCATTGATGTTCTTTAGGAATTGTTGCGCCCAATCAGGTAAATGTGATGGGTTCTGTTTATTATAGTTAAAGTTAGTGCGCAGTCTCTGTACTATATAGTGTAGCCTGCTGAGATCTAAGTGTGCATGCATATTCAATGCTGAGCAGCATGGCAGTTGTAATTTTAAGTCCGTGAGCATCCTCAACGTAGTGCAGCACGGTGTTTCATTTCCAAGTTCTTGCACATACTCACCAGTAAGTATTGTTCCTCCGTCTGCTGTTTTTTGAATCAGTAAGTTTTTATTAATATTTTCAAAAATATTGGCAGTACAGAAGCCAAAAGTAAGTTACAATAAAATAATACAACAGAAAAACAGAAGACAGGCAAGGTTACAAAATGACTGGTTTCGTGAATAGACAAGTGAGGTAGAAATATACAAGTCTACTGCTAGAATATCCTTTTCAAGTAATAAGAGCATATTTTGCTGAAGACCAGGCGTCCCACATCTTTTTAAACTTAAGGACTGAAGAGGATGTGTGTGCTATAGTTTTTTAATAGAGGTAAGTGGTGTTCACCCTCTGGAGAACTTTGCTCTCAGAAGGGATTTGGGCACCTTTCCAGTTACTGGTTATAGCCAATTTCGTGGCTAAAAATAGGTGAACAACTACAAGTCTGCCTCGAGGTGGGATGGTGTCTATTTTAATAGAGGAGAAGGGCTAGCTCCGAAGATGGAGAGATATGTGTACTAATTATCTCTGAGGCAATAGTGAAAATTATTTGCCACAAAGCTGTCCCCTTGGGGCAATTCCACAGTCTGTCAGATATATAGTACGATCGCAATATAGTTTTGACAAAAGACTCAATGTGTAAGATACATTTCAGGTTAGAGGATATAAACTTTTAAAGCTGTGGACCACTCTGAGTCTGAAAATGTTGAATGTAATTTCTTTTCCCATGAGAGGAAAGGAGTGGATTTGGTGAAAGAGTGTTTCCCTCCCATTTGGAAATATATGGGACGGAGGGACGAGGCTTTGGTAAAAGGTTTAGACCAAAGTTGGAAGATATTTGGATTAGCTATGACGCGATGAGCTGTTCGAGAAATGATGTGGTGCCTAATCTGCAAGTATTTGTAAAAGTCTGTGTTAGGAATACCAAATTTGTGGTGAAGTTCTTGGAAAGGACACTTGGAAAGTTAGTTAGTTAGTAAATAATTGGGACATTTTAGTTAAGGAGTTGCATCTCCAGTGGAGAAGTCCAAGTCTTCAATGAACAGCTCCAGCATTTCAATTGGTGTTTCTTCCAGTAATAAGATGGTTTTACGACTACTGGACATATGATATAGTTTCCAACTGTCTAATGCTGACAGTATGAGGTGTGGAAGGGATGAAGGAGGTATGTAGGAAGGATATAGAGAAGCTATGAATAATGCCTTGATACAATTGGAAGGAATGAGGGTGGTTTCTATCTGTCTGCAAGGATTATGGGTTGAAGATAGTGTCACAACTAAAAGACTGGTGGCTATCGTAGCTACATAATAGTCAGCTATGTTGGGTAGGCTTAGACCACCACAAGCTTTCTGTTTAATAAGTAGTTTGGCAGACATACAGGGACGTCTGTTAGCCCATATAAATGAGTTTATCACTTTAGTGGCTTTTGTGAAAAAGGAGCAAGGAAGTTTAATAGGAAGAGTGTGGACCAGGAACAGGAATTTGGGGAGAGAAAAAGATGTGACTAAATTGTTTAGGGTTATATCTACAGTAGGTATGCTATTTGCGATGTTTGCCAGTCAAGATGGAAGTGCTGTCGGAGATGGTTCCATGTGGAGTTTGGTAGAAAAAGGGGAGAGCTTGGGATTTGGCTTCATTTAGTTTCGATAGGAAAGATTTCCAAAGTTGTGAATAGTTTCCAGTAAGGCTGGGAGACAGGAGATAGGTTCACTTAAGGTGAGTATGACATCATCTGAATGAATAAAGTGAGATGCAGTGGGTTTGGGAACCTATGTGTATACCTTGTATATCTGGGTTGGTGCGGATAGATTGGGCCATGGGTTCAATAGCCAATATGAAAATGAGTAGGGTAAGGGAGCATCCCTGTCGTGTCCCATTAGTGATTGGAAAAGGGCTAGATGGAGTACCATTAAAGGGGTATTCTAATCTTGGACAATGGGGGCATATCGCTAGGATATGCCCCCATTGTCATATAGGTGCGGGTCCCGCACCTATATCGAGAACGGGACCCCCAAAGTTAAGAAGTGCGCACCGCGCAAGCGCGGCCCGCTCTCCATTCACTTCTATGGGGCCGCCGAAAATAGCCGAGCGCTGGCTCGGCTATCTTCGTCTGCTCCATAGAAATGAATGGGAGCGGTGGCCGTGCATGCGCAGTGCGCTCCCATTCATTTCTATGGAGCCGACGGAGATAGCCGAGCCAGCGCTCGGCTATTTGCCGTGGCCCCATAAAAGTGAATGGAGAGCGGGCCGCGCTTGCGCGGTGCGCACTTCTTCACTTTGGGGGCCCCGTTCTCGATATAGGTGAGGGTCCCAGCAGGACCCGCACCTATAGGACAATGGGGGCATATCCTAGGGATATGCCCCCATTGTCCAAGATGAGAATACCCCTTTAACAAATACTCTGGCTGAGGGTCAGAAGTATAGGGCTTTAATAGAGGGGAGAATGTTACCTGCAAAGCCCATCTTATCCAAAACAGCAAATACAAAGGACCAATTTAGGCGGTCGAATGCTTTTTCAGCATCTTGTATGACGAACACTGCTCTTCTTTTCAGCATAATCTAAGATATAGCTCTTTTAGTATTGTCGTGCAATTGTCTCCCTTTAACAAAACCCGTTTGATCCGTGGATATCAATGTGGGGAGGATATTGGTGAGCCTATTTGCTAGAGTTTTGGCATATATTTTAACATCAGTGCTGAGTAGTGAGATTGGTCGAAAATTTTGACTTCTCCATGAGCTTTCCGGGTTTAGGGATGGTGAAAATGGTTGCTTCCAACATTTCTTTGGGGAAAGTACCTGTATGGGCAGCTGAGACAAACAGAGATTAAATGAGGTAATAAAGTGTCCGTAAAGGATTTATAGTACATATTGGAGAGGCCATCGGGACCAGGGGATTTATGGAGGGGAAGAGACTTGATAATTTTGCTAATTTCTTCCTGGTTGAGAGGTTCATTAAGGCTGTTCAGTTGATCTAGGCACAAACTAGGAAGCAACAGGGATGAAAAAGTTATATCTCCTATAGCTGAAGATCAGGCTAAATCCAATGTGGCCTTATCTAGTAGAAATAGATCAATTTTTAAATACAGATTATGGACAGGAGAAAAGAAACAGATATCTCCTTCAGTGTTGTGGTGTAGACGCCATAGATCCTATAAACCTTCTTGGGATAGTAATCTCTCCAGTGCGATAGCTCTGAGTCTAGATTTAGAGATGGAGTATATATCTGGGTTGGGAACAGCATTGAAATCTCCGCCTCATATGACTGCTCCCTGTTTGAGTGTATCTACTTTTTTACAAAGTGAATTAATGAAAGATGGGGGACAGCCATTTGGGGCGTATACTACCACCAAAGTATAGATGATGTTGTTAAAAGAGCCAACCTGAATGATATATCTGCCTTTAGAATCTGAGATAGAAGCTATCGGGGTGAAGGCTATACTGTTCTTGATAGCTAGGAGCATCCCTCTTTTTTTCTTAGAATGGTGGGAATGTATGATATAAGGGAAAAGTGGGTGTTTTATTCTATGAGCATCAGACCTGAGAAGGTAGGTCTCTTGAACAAATAAAATATTGCAGTTTAGCTTTTTTGCCTCTTTCCACATAAGGGAGCATTTGAAGGGGCTGTTGAGACCTTTGACATTTATTGATGCTAATTTAAGAGTCATGTCTATAGTGCAAGTGAGTTATAGTTGAGGGATTAGAAAAGTAGAAAGCAGTTATAACATTGCCTATTGGATATGGGAGAAATAGTTGTAACCAAGCATAACAGAAGTGGTGCCATATATAAGTGGCAAATAACAGATTGCTAGCTGACATAATGGTAGTGTCAGAGCACAATAAAAGAAGAGACAAATGGAAATAAAAAGGAGAAACAAAACATATAAAACGAAAGCGTCAGCATATAAGCTGATGTCAGATGGTCGGTCAGTCACTCATGGTTAACACCAAGCTTTCAAACATCACAGGCAGAGCAGGGTGACACTCCTAGAAATAAGGAACAGTTCATCTCTTGTTTCATTTCTTAGATGTTACCAGGTGCCATTCTGGAATCACTTTTCCCGGGGGTCTTTGGAAGTCTTCAAGAGAACATGGGGAGATGTTCCAGGTGGCTAGCAGTTTGGTCCCCTCTTCCGCAGAAAGGATTAAATGTATAGTTCCATCTTTATGGATAAGGATCTTGGTGGGGAACCCCCATCTGTATGGGATCTTATGATCTCTGAGAGCGGCAGTAATGGGGTACAAAAGCCTTCTTTCTTGAAGGGTTGCTGCGGAGAGGTCTGCAAATAGTTTGATCCACGTGAATGGTCATGGTAAGTCACCTTGTTTCCTGGCTGCCGCCATTAGGGCTTCTTTGGCGTGGAAGAAATGTATATACGCCAGAACATCTCTGGGTGTTGTATCAGGGAAGTGGCAAGGTCTGGCCACTCTATGTATTCCATCTATTAGATTCCTCTTTAGACAGGTTTGGCAGGAGTAGTTTCATTAAATCTTGAGCGAAGGAGCATAGCTTGAGATTTAATGTCTTCGCTTATACCACGGAATTTCACATTATTTCTCCTTGACCTATCCTCTAGGTCTATAACTTTTGCTTTCAGGAGGTCGACTTTGTCTGACATGGTGTTGTGCAAGTCCACAAGCTGATTAAAAGAGTTAGCGAACTCGCCCATCTTGTCCTCTACACGGGATACACGCCCTCCCAGTTGAGAAATGGAGGAATACAGCGTCTTTATTAGGGATGGTATATCTTCCAATAATGATGTGCTAAAGGCCAGAAACATTTCTTTAAGGAGGTTGCTGGAAGCTGGGGCCTCAGATGTTGGGAATGTGCGTAAAGTAATAGTCGCTCAGTTTGGAAGACTCACCAGCGTATCTTCTCCCTGCTAAATTTGGTCGCCTGCAATTTATCTTCTAGGCCTCTGCATAGCCGGGCTGGAGTTCGGTGAGGTCAGGGCAGAGCCACGAGATCCCGGTGACGCCAGGTGAGTGGTCGGCGGTTTACCTCTTCCTCTAGTAGCTGTGGAGCTGTTTGGTGAGTTTAGTCCGCTACTTGGAGAGGATAGAGTCGATCGCGGGGAGGATCTGTTAACATTCGTTTCAGCTCTGGGTGATGAGCCTGGGGACAGCTCTGCCGGGCTGGACGCGGGTGAACTGAGAGCGGGAGGCGACTCGGCGCCATCTTTGTCTTCCTCTCTATTAAAGAAAAAATCCAGTTTTCCTTGTTTCTTTATGGATCTCTTCCCTCTAGTCATCATCAGAAAGGTAAGGAAGTCCTAAATTAGCCTCTGGATGCAAGATGAGTGGAAGAAAGCTAAGACAACTGCTGCTAGGGTGCTGGAGCTCTGCTATTATGTGGCCATCTTGCTCGGTTGGCAGACCAGCAAACCCCCCCCCCCCCATCTGCTGTTTTAAGTCTGTGTGCATTGAATGTTTGCGCAACACATCAGCTCCATCTCTTTGATTTGTTGTTACCATTGGTTGAGCATGGCAATGATGCGCCGATACTTTGTTGGTAGATTGGTTATTCCAATCTAGTTAACACCTACAACACTGCGCTCTAGTCTGTCTTTGATCCATTTACCTGTCAATCTTGTTCCTGAGAGCATAAATACTTGGCGTTTGGTGTGTTTTCTAATCTCTGCCCAAAACCCCTGAGGAAGCCAGCGTGTGCTGGTGAAACATGTCGGGGGCAGTGTTAGGTTTTAGTTTTTGACAGTCGCGTTTAGCTGTTCAGTTTATATAATTCAATATACCAAGTACCGAGCTTAGGAAGTTCTGTGCTTCTTAGTGTGTTAGTGAGGCTAACTGATCACATTATGCCTCCTCAAGTGCCTGCAATAGTGGCGGGGAAAGTGCACGCCCCGTTGCACTATGCAAAATATTTAGTATAATCATACATGAGAGCACGCAGGCAGCAGTTATTTTTAATCTTTTTTGCTTTCGCTCACTAATACTTTTTATGTTAGACAGAATAAAAGTTATATTTTAAATGTTATTAACATGAGTATCTGGGTCAAGTTTTGGTACTTAGCTATTTAGGCTTTCTGTGTGGGATATGGTAATAAACCAATACTCAGTCCTGGTTTGATCTTTGTACTTTGCCTTTGTGATAGGGCTCCTGGATTCTCCAGAGGGCGGACATCTAGTCTGTATGCAGCTCGGCCTGTGACCGTCATGTGTCAGTTTACATGGGGTCCAGACAGTTGTTTGTGTACTGGTTCCTGTTTGTCTTGTATTATTGGTTCTGTGTGGTTGTTCGAGTTCCAGTAGCTGCTTTACCTGCAGTTCCAGTTCCTGCTTACTGTCATGTCTTGTCTTTTCTTGCCCTTCGTGCTTGGTTGTTTGTCCCTGATATGTTCTAGCAGTTGTGGTTTCTTGCTAGAAAATGACAGCTCCTGTCATAATATTGTTGAGTTCGCTAGGACTTAAATATTGATTGTCAATCCTTAGGAAAGGTCATCAATATCAGATTAGTGGGGGGGTCCACTACTAGCACCCACTCCTATCAGCTGTTTGCAGGAGCAGAACCAGAACCAGCTGTCTGCAGAACCAGATTTTGTATCTAAATAGTTTCATCCACACAGTGGCCATGCTCCAAGCCACTTGAATATCATCACAATGTGATATCATGGCTATAGAGCATATAAAAAAAGAGAAACACTGTTGTGAAGTTTCAGTGTTTCACAGGCCAGAAAAAAGACAAATACTATTATTGTATCATTGTAAAACCATAGAGGTTTTGACTCTCACCCAGTTAAGCCAGTATTCTCTGCTCTGCACTGATGAGGGGCAATTACCCTGAAACAGCTGTCTGCAGATGAGGTGCTGGCTTATTTAATATCTGAGTCATGTCTCAAGGCTTAAGTATTTAAAGAGCTGAACATTGACTTACAGGATAGCTGCCTTACATCTGGTGGCATTTAGAGGCAGAGTTTGTGATGCTAAGTACACAATACATGGTTAGGTTACAGTAAAAATATATTTTAAACTATAAAATTATAAAAAGTGATTTGTTTATTGAATTGGCTATAAACGGAAAATTCATATATATCATATATTCATATATTAATATAAAGGCTTGAGATGAACAAATCAATTCTTATAAAAAGTTCAGATGGATCCAAATCCAAGTTTTTGGTGATTCGATTTGGTTGAATTTTTGAAAAAGAAAATATGAGTCGCAGGAGACGTCAGAGTGTTATACACACATTTTCAGGCCAATTGAAGCACTTTTAATTTGGTTATCTGTTAACCTATTTGGGCAAATCTAATCTGAGATTGTATGATAAAATTTTTACTAAAGAGGAAAAAAAGCACAAACTTTTGGCATGCTTTTCTTTATTATTTATACTTTAAAGCAAAAAAATATATTAATTATAATAATAAGTAGTAGTAGTAGTATTAATAGTATTATTATGTTACTCTAAACACTATAAATGTAGGTTCACATTTGAATATACACACTAGGGATGAGCGAACTTTTGAAAAATTTGGTTCGCTTCGGCGAACTTTCGTGAAGTTCGGATTCGTACGAACCGAACCTAAAACGAACCTTGCTATAACGGCTGAATAATTGCTGCTACAATAATGGGAGTCTGATAGGGTATAGTTTTGTTTACTTGCAGTTGCTATTACAATGAAAAAAGTGGAAAAAATCCAAGTGACTTCAACAACTGTGACGCAAAATATACGCACATTTGAGAATTTACACTAATGCGTACGCTAATGCGAACATTCCCGCACAAATAACGAACATACAGTCTAGCGTTGTCAAAGGTACGCTACTTAACTGAATATGTACGCATTAGCGTACGCATACACTGCGTCTGCGAACATTCCTACTCAAGTAACGAACATACAGTCTAGCGTTGTCAAAGGTACACTACTTAACTGAATATGTACGCATTTTATGCACGTATATTTGAGAATGTTCGCTAATGTGTACGCATTTTATGAATTCATACGCATTAGCGTAAGCATTAGCGTACATTCTCAAATATGAGCATATTTTGCGTTGCCGTTATTTTAACCAGATTCGTTACGAACTTTCTCAAAATTCGGGTCAGTGAATCTGGTTTGTTACGGTTCGGTTCGCTCATCCCTAATACACACACACACACAATATATATATATATATATATATATATATATATATATATATACATACATACATACATACATACACAGTACAGACCAAAAGTTTGGACACACCAAGGTGTACATAGCCTTTAATATCTACTTGAGTATGATGGGAAGGAGCAAATCAGAACTAGATGCCCATTAAACTTTGCATATACAGTACAGACCAAAAGTTTGGACACACCTTCTCATTCAATGAGTTTTCTGTATTTTCATGACTATGAAAATTGTAGATTCACACTGAAGGCATCAAAACTATGAATTAACACATGTGGAATTATATACTTAACAAAAAAGTGTGAAACAACTAAAAATATGTCTTATATTCTAGGTTCTTCAAAGTAGCCACCTTTTGCTTTGATTACTGCTTTGCACACTCTTGGCACTCTCTTGATGAGCTTCAAGAGGTAGTCACCTGAAATGGTTTTCACTTCACAGGTGTGCCCTGTCAGGTTTAATAAGTGGGATTTCTTGCCTTATAAATGGGGTTGAGACCATGAGTTGTGTTGGACAGAAGTCAGGTGGATACACAGCTGATAGTCCTACTGAATAGACTGTTATAATTTGTATTATGGCAAGAAAAAAGCAGCTAAGTAATGAAGAAATGAAGGTCAGTCAGTCCGAAAAATATGAGATATGAGATATGACCAACATATCTCTTATTTTAGGATGACTTATTTACAGTATTAGTTGATTTTTTTGTTTATTAAACTTTTAGAAGCAGGTCAATTTAATAAACAGTCTTTTAGATACTTCAGTTGAGTCACCAAAAAATACAACCTGAAATAGGGTATACCCACGCCACCATATGCAAGTTAACTACAAAAAATTTGAGGTATGTTAAACAACCATAGCAGTCAAGTTTACCCTGTCTGCAAAACCCAGGGATATTTTATTCCAGGATTTAACATTCCTTCATAAATCTGCCAGTACAGATAAAGCATTCAGAGTAACATATTGGGCAGGATCCCTACTGATGTTTATTCCCAAGTGCCTAGTGATAAATCCACCTCCTGATTGTGACCTGAAGATGACTGGGTTCGAGAATGGAGACCTCTTAGTGAGTGCTTTAATCCTGCCTTCGATGTGTAGTGACAAACTTCCACAACTGCTGGTGTGATAATCTGGGAGCCAATGCATACAATAGCCAGTCACTACTAGTAGTAATTTGAGGGACACTAACAGCTCAGCAATATGTGCAGGACATCCTGCAACCACATGTATCGCCTGTCATGGCTTTCAACTAGTATTTTTCAGCAGGATAATGGTCACACATACAGCAAGGGTTTCCCAGGAATGTTTTCACTAGATTTTAACACTTCCTTGGCATGTTGGTCTCCAAATTTATCACCAATCATGCATTTATGGGACCGGCTGGGATGACAGCTTTGACAAATTAATAGTGTGTAGGATCTATGTGCTGAGCTGCAATTTCTGTAGGAAAATGTGCTGTAGGATACAATATGGAACCTGAACGCCTCTATGTCCCATCGGGTCTCATCCTGGATCCAAGCCAGAAGTGGCCCAATAGGGTGAGCCTCCTTTTAATTCCACAGTTTTTCCTCTATATTGTAATATTTTACTGATCATTCACACATATAACATTTGATTTCAACAACTCCTTCTCAGTGTGTTATCTTCACTAAAGCAAAAATTACAAATAAGATCATTTTAAAGGTCGTGTCAACTACGTCAAAAAATAAATAAAAGTATTTTCTAGTTTATCACATAGATAAACTTAAACATATAACCGTGACCTATATAAGTAACCTTTGAGAAAATAAATTTTAATGAAACCTGACAGCTCTTGTGACAAGTCTATATTAGTAAGTTCTCCCCACAATATATCAATTATTGAGCAACTTTTCATTGTTTAATTTCTCTATTATTCCTTATAGTAGCATATAATAAATAACTAAAAATATATATATATATATATATATATATATATATATATATATATATATGTGTGTTTTAAGAGTTGGGTTGTGTCCTTACGCCAATAGGTGCAACAGCTTATTCATACGTCAGTGTTTTGATTAGTGATTGTGAGCCAAAAGCAGGATTGGAGCCTACACAGAGATAATATGTAATGGGAAGATCTGCACCTGTTCTTTGTTTTGACCCACACCTGGTTTTGGATCACAATCACTGATCAAAATCACTGACTGAACACTAATGTGTGAATAAGGCATTGGACTCTGTAGGGATACATTCTTGACAAGGTGGTAATAGTAACTAGAGATTTTAAAAAATTTGATATGGCTGGTTCGCCGAATTTTCCGAAAAGATTTGCTTCGATCAGAATAAATTTGTTGTGAATCGCGTTAAAAACGGCTACTTCCGAGCTGCAGAGAGCCTGGATAGTGGTGTAGAACACTGTGCCTTGCAGTAAAACGCATAGAGAGTAGTGTTGAGCGAGCACCTCTGTGCTCGTATGCTCAGGTGCTCTGGCTGAGCACTCAAGCATAATGTTAGTCAATAGGACTAAACCAGGTACACCCCGCTCGGAAGAGGGGAGGGTGTCTGGTTAACAGAAAAAGGTCAGAATCGCGACTTCTCCTCTTTTACTCCTTTCGCTTGTAAAAGTATGCTATTAACTTAAATTGTACGCATTAGCGCACAATGCGTACACATTAGCGTCCAAATTTGTATGCATTAGCATACAATGCGTAGCATTAGCGTACAAATCAACATTACAGTGAATGCCAGCAGTGCGCTCGAGTACACTCGGTGTTCGGCCGAACACCGAGCGGAGCCGAGCGTAGACATGCTCGCTCAACACTAATAGGGAGTCTACTGTGGTAGTGAAAGAATACTGTGAGCCAGTGTGACACGCACATAACAGACTTCGCTCTTAGAATCGCTGCACACTTTTATGTATGTGGGCAGTTAAGGGGCCAAAACTCACCAAACAACTCAAGTCTGACCTTACAGGTCAATGTTAGCATCAGCTATAAAGAATCATGCAGAGGCCCAAGATCCTACTAGAGCGCCAAAAGTGCACGCCTTTTACACCAATTCACTGATTCCACATACATTTCGACAGAACCTGTTCTATTACATGCTTATACAAGCAGAGCCCCCCCAGACAGCATGGAGATGGCAGTGGCATCAGCAGACTATAGAGTGGCACGACGACAGTGTGGCCAGGTGGCATCAGCATGAGTAGGCCACAGAGTGGCCGAATGATAGACCCTGGAAGTGGCAGCAGCAGTGGAGGTAGTAGTACAATTTGGAGGCCACAGAGTGGCACAATTACCTAATTTTGACATAGCGGCAGCTAGGAGACGGCATGTGCAGTCGTCGGCGGCAGCAGCATGAGGCCAGAGAGTGGCATGGTGACATACCCTGAAGAGCAAACCGTAAAAAAAGAATTCTCGCCCTTTTAGTTAAGATCAACTGTAGCATTTGTACTTATCAGCAGCTGCAAGAGGCAGCAGCAGTTGAAGAAATTTCAAGGCCACAGAGTGGCACCATAACAACAGCTGCAAGAGGCAGCAGCAGTCGAAGAAATTTCAAGGCCACAGAATGGCACTGTAAAAGCAGCTGCAAGAGGCAGCAGGAGTCGAAAAAATTTCAAGGATACAGAGTGGCACCGTAACAGCAGCTGCAAGAGGCAGCAGTCGAAGAAATTTCAAGGCCACAGAGTGGCACCGTTAAAAGCAGCTGCAAGAGGCAGCAGCAGTCGAAGAAATTTCAAGGCCATAGAGTGGCACTGTAACAGCAGCTGCAAGAGGCAGCAGCAGTCGAATACATTTACTAGGCCAAAGAGTGACACCGTAACAGCAGCTGCACGAAACAGAATGGCACAGTGACATACTCTGGGAGAGGCAGCAGCAGTCATAAAAATTTAAATGCAATATACCTTAGAGTGGGACAATTACATAATTTGGAGGTATCGGCAGCTAGAACACAGCGTGTGGAGGCGGCGGCAGCACCATGAGTAGGCCACAGAGTGGCACAATTACATAATTAGGAGGTAGCGGCAGCTAGGACACAGCGTGTGGAGGCCACGGCAGCAGCAGCATACCGTAGAGTGGCACAATTACATAATTTGGAGGCAGCAGCATGAGTAGGCCACAGAGTGGCACAATTACATAATTTGGACGTTGCAGCAGCTAGGACACAGCATGTGGAGGCAGCAGCATACCGTAGAGTGGCACAATTACATAATTTGGAGGTAGCAGCAGCTGGGACACAGCGTGCGGAGGCAGCAGCAGCATGAGTAGGCCACAGAGTGGTACAATGACATCATTTGGAGGTAGCAGCAGCTAGAACACAGCATGTGGAGGCAGCAGCAGCATGAGTAGGCCACAGAGTGGCACAATTAAATAATTTGGACGTTGCTGCAGCTAGGACACAGCATGTGGAGGCAGCAGCAGCATGAGTAGGCCACAGAGTGGCACAATTAAATAATTTGGACGTTGCTGCAGCTAGGACACAGCATGTGGAGGCAGCAGCAGCATACCGTAGAGTGGCACAATTACATAATTAGGAGGTAGCGGCAGCTGGGACACAGCGTGTGGAGGCAGCAGCAGAAGCAGCATACCGGAGAGTGGCACAATTATATAATTTGGAGGTAGCGGCAGCTAGGACACAGCATGCGGATGCGGCGGCAGCAGCAGCAGTAGCATACCGTAGAGTGGCACAATTACATAATTTGGAGGTAGCTGCAGCTAGGAAACAGCGTGTGGAGTAGGCGGCAGCAGCCTGAGTAGGCAACAGAGTGGCATAATTACATAATTTGGACGTAGCGGCAGCGAGGACACAACGCGTGGAGGCGGCGGCAGCAGCAGCAGGAGTAGGCCACAGAGTGGCACAATTACATCATTTGGACGTAGCGGCAGCTAGGACACAGCGCGTGGAGGCGGCTGCAGCAGCATGAGTAGGCCACAGAGTGGCACAATTATATAATTTGGACATAGCGGCAGCTAGGACACAGCGTGCAGAGGCGGTGGCAGCAGTAGCATACCGTAGAGTGGCACAATTACATAATTTGGAGGTAGCGGCACAGGAGGACACAGCGTGTGGAGGCGGCGACAGCAGCATGAGTAATCCACAGAGTGGCATGGTGACATAGCCTGGAGGTGACAGCAGTAGCAGCATGAGGAGACCTGATTGTTGTGGTGGCAGCAGCATCAGAAGGCTACATATTGGGTCAGTGACAGAGTGGAGAGGTGGGTGGCAATACCAGTCACTGGTAAAGATGCTGGGTGGTAGAAGGAGCAGCTGGTAGATGTGTGGCATCAGGCGGGTGGCAGCATCATGAGAGTGGCTGAGGCAGTAGCCTGTAGAATACAGTCTCATTTGTCAAGGTTTGGGTGACGCTTCATGGCTGATCTAATCTAATGCATCAGGCGTTGGTGGGTGGAAATTCTGGCTGATCCACGCCTGATTAATCTTGACAAAGGTGAGTCTTTCCACATTTTGGAAGGACAGGTGAGTTCTCCTTGGGGTAACTATGGCCCCCGCCTCACTGAACACCCGCTCTGATGCCACACTACTAGCCGGGCAGAACAGCTTCTCCAGTGCAAACTCGGCCAGTTGCGGCCACAAATCCAGTTTGGCTGCCCAGTAGTCCAGCGGATCTTCAATGTGGGGTGGCAGGGTGCTGTCCAAGTAAGCCACCACCTGCTGGTTCAGGATCTGCTCCTTGTCTACCTGCTGCTGCTGCTGGTGAGTACTTTCCGCACTTGGCGGGTGAAGAAAGCTGCTCATCAGAGACTCCAGACTCAAGTTGCTGCTGATGGAGCTGGTACTGCTCCTAACCCCCGCACAGCAGCCGTGGTAGTGGTACGTGAGTGCTGAGGGACCACCCGGTCAGACCTGCGAGAGGATGGATGATGACACAGATAGCCAGCAGCCAACTGAGTACATAGGATGTCTCTATAGTACTTCAATTTGTCCTCCCTCTCAGCAGGTGAAAAAATGGCTCCCATTTTAGACCGGTAGCGAGGGTCCAAGAGTGTGGAGAGCCAGAAGTCATCCCTCTGCCATGTGGTTAATATGCTGCTGCCGACTGGACCGCTACATCTGAGCCACGGTTGTCCCAGGCCACTTTGTGGTGACGTTGCATATGTTGGCGCAGGGCCATGGTGCCAACATTAGCACCCTGGCCACGCTTTATTTTCTGACCACAGATTCTATATATAGCCATGGTCACCTCCTCAGGTGTCTTAACAAAACAATACCACACCGTCGAGTAGGCGATTTTACCACCAACACTCCGCACTGACTGAGTGGTACCTCCGCTGCCTGGCTGAGCCCCTGCGTCGTTTTTTTCAAGGCCGGAAAGCACCTGAGAAGAGTGCGGTCTACACAGTGCCGTTTGGCTCCCGACCTCGCACTGCTGCCACTCCACTGACTAACGGCCACACTACCGACTTGCTGCTGACCGCTGCCTGATGATGATAATGATGATGAAGACCTTGCTTCACCCGGCTCCCAAGTGCGATCGGCTACATCATCATCAACTACAGTTTGCACGTTGCTAATGTTCTCCTCAACTGTCTCGGTGTACAAAGCCTGACCGCTCTCAACATCACCTCCCACTACACTCTCCTCATCACTGCTTGACCGCCTACTGGAAGGAGCGGATTTCTGTCCCACCTCTTGGCTTCCAAGTAGCTGATGACTGTCCTCAGGTAGTTCGTCCTCGCTGGATAGAGGCGCAGGGCCCATAGGATTTAGTACTTCTCTGGCTGAGGGAACCGAAATTCACTGTTTTTTTTTGGCAAGTCAACCTCACTGACTACATTAGCACAATATCACGCTTTTCTATTTGGATGGCGAATAATGCCGCAAATAGTTATTTAAAACTATCAACCCCACAAACACGGATTCACTGTGTTTTTGGCAAGTCAACTTCACTGACTACGTTAGCACAATATCACGCTTTTCTGTTTGGATGGTGAATAACACCGCAAATAGTTATTTAAAACTAACAACCCAACAGAAACGGATTCACTGTTTTTTTGGCAAGTCAACTTCACTGACTACATTAGCACAATATCACGCTTTTCTGTTTGGATGGCGAATAACGCCACAAATAGTTATTTAAAATGAACAAACCCACAAACACGGATTCACAGTTTTTTTGGCAAGTCAACTTCACTGACTATGATAGCACAATATCACGCTTTTCTGTTTGGATGGAGAACAACGCCACAAATAGTTATTTAAAATGAACAAACCCACAAACACAGATTCACTGTTTTTATGGCAAATCAACTTCACTGACTACGTTAGCACTATATCATGCTTTTTTGTTTGGATGGTGAATAACGCCGCAAACAGTTATTTAAAATGAACAAACCCACAAACACGGATTCACTGTTTTTTTGGCAATTCAACTACACTGAAGAATTTAGCACTATATGGCGCTTGTCTTTTTGCATGGCGAATAACGCCGCAACTATTTCTTTCACGTTTACAAGCTGTCAATAACGGATTATATATGTTTTTTCCCAAACACAACCCAAAAGATTTTTTTTAATGTTTTTTTTTATTATTTTTTTCTTTTATTTTTTTTAATGTACCCCAAACAAGGCTTTGACCCTCTTACTGCACTGTAAAAAGCGACATTAGTGGTGCCTCTATGAATAAAGCACCCCAAAACAGCCTTTAGAACAGAGTGCAGTGCTGTATAACAGGCTGACCCCTATGCCCACTCACTGCTGCTCTGTGTACCAGAATAGCGATTTCACTGCCTGATATTCCCCTATGGATTCTGTCCAGAAAGTGTCCCTCTCCTATCCCTGCAATTCAGATTATCTAATCCCTGATCTCCTCATTTCTTTTCTTTAGTTTTTCCTTTCACTTGCCCTATCTCTCCTGATGTCTGTCTCTGGTCTACAATTCAATAGCAAATGGTGGATTCCAGCGCTGCAGAGCTATTTATAGGGCTGTGACATCACAGGACCTGGCTGGCTGCTAATTGGCTACATGTCTGCATGTGATCGCATTGTGGGTGTTTCTTTGTCCCAGAATCCTTCCCCCATGTCATGCCATGTGCTTGTGGCCATTTTAGGAAAAAAAAAAAAAAAGGACTCGTTACTACGAATCGCCATGAAATTCGCTTTCGTTGCGAATCAAATTTTCCATGAAATTCGTGACGAATTCCACTTCGTCTGCTTCAATTCGCTCATCTCTAATAGTAACCTAACTATTAATGTAAAATGCATTTGAAAACTCTTCAGGGTAAAATCCATTTACTTTTTTCAGATTTTATGTTGTGGCCTTTTGCTAAAATAAAAAATGTTCACATTTTTCCCTATCATTCTTCGTTCAATATCCTGTAATTAGAGATGAGCGAATCATGCAAAATTTTATTCGCTGAACATTCGCTTAACTTTTCCTAAGATTCGCATGTTCGACTAACAGATTAGTTGAATTTGCGTACAAAATATACGTAATTATATAGCTTTTAGCGAACATTTGCGCACTAATAGCGAATTTTCAGGTAAAAAGGTATGCAACTTTTTTGAACACATACGCATAAGCGTACAAATTGCGTACGAAAATGAAGGGCTTTGCTAGTGAGCTATGGTGGAGCAGGAGGAACGCTGGCTTCATATGGATACTGTATCAGCAGATGACAGCAAATCATCCGGCTGAGACTGAGATGAGCATGCCATCCATTTCACTACCTCATCCACTTTCTCCTCCACTACAATTTTGCGCCTTGGTGGGTTAGCCTGGTGGAACAACGGCCAAGTATTGCGAATACTACTAGTAGATGCTCCGGCTACAGGTCCTTTGGCACTTCTGCCTTGTGCCACCTTCTCCTTTTTTTTTTAGAGCTCGAGTTCTGGCTGGAACTGCACCCCTTTTGCTTATCCATTCCAGACATTTTTCAATTCACTCTGTGGCCCTGCAGCTGTTCTTTGTCCCTGTATCTCCCTGTCTCTTCCTATCTCTCCCTGTCTTTCTCTCCCTGCCTGATTAATTACTAGCCCTGAAATGGCCCTGCACTATCACTGATATGTATAATATGGATTTCCAGAGCAATTACACCCCAATTTTTACAAAACAGGTCTCAGAATCTCAGAACTTCACACACAGTGCTTCTGCTCGTCTCAGCAGTCGCAGCAGAAGTGATGCGTCACTGGCTTACCGAGCCTGAGCCAATCAGAGCAAGCCCTGCCCACTAGGTCAGGTGACCGCTATCTTCCCGGGCTTTTGAGCACGATAAACGAACTAACAGTAAAATTTTGATAATGAATTGAATTTGTATGCACCAGCGTATAGAGTAACTTTAATACTTATAAATTTATAAAAATTATTATTTATAAAATTTATAGGGCAACTAGCAAATGCGTACAAAGCCGAATCAAATCACCTAATATTCGGATTCGCTTTGCAGCTAAAAATTCGCTAATCTCTACCTATAATGACAAAGTAAAAACAGAATGTTCAAAATCTTTGTTAATTTACAGTACTGAAAAGGAAAAACTAATATTTTGTATTGACAAAGATTAAGGAGCTTTCAGCTTTTCCCTGGGAGTCATTTAAGAGACTGACTGTATTGTGTTCAAGACTGTACTTTGTGTTTAAGTTTCTTTAGTGCACAACGAGAATATGGTAACTGGCAACCTGTCAATTTGAATAACTTGCTCAAAGTGTAAACGTTAGTAGTCTTAAGATAAGATAGACTGTGTTGGTGTTTGGCCAATTATCCATAATGAAATATGCTGAGTATGGCTTCAATATTAACCAATTATGAGTGTTATTTGGATGTGTGTTAACTAGAGATGAGCGAGCACTAAAATGCTCGGGTGCTTGCTATTCGAGACAAACTTTTCCCGATGCTCGGGTGCTCGTTTCGAGTAACAAACCTCATTGAAGTCAATGGGAGACTCGAGCATTTTTTGCAGGGGACCAAGGCTCTGCCTAGGGAAGGCTGGGTGAAAACCTGGAAACATCAGAAAATGATGGAAACACCACGGAAATGGACAGGAAACAGCAGGGGCAGCATGCATGGATGCCTCTGAGGCTGCCTAATCGTACCATTATGCCAAATTCTGGGCAACAGCCTGGTGGTGACCCTCAAGAAAATTGTGCTGACCCAGACCAAGATGGGCAAGGCACATGCCGATCACATGTTAGGGAAGCACCCAACTAGGTGCAACGAAGGTCCATCAACCAAGCCCGTGCTGGCAATGCTCTCCTATCCCCAGCCACACGATGCAGGCATAAGCCTGACACAGCATGGCGGTGACACCAACAAGTGACCAAGTTAGATGAGGTAGCAGGTGAGCCACCCAAAAATTTAGCCTGACGCAGCATGGCGGTGACAACAGAGTGACCGAGTTAGACTGAGGTAGCAGAAGGTGAAGCACGGATGGTAATTTGAAGGAGGAGGAGGAGGGGTTGGAGGAAGAGGCATAGTAAGTCTGAGAAACCGTGACCGAGGTAGGCCCCGCAATCCTCCAAGTGGGCAGTACATGAGCGGCCCCAGGGTCAGACTTGGTCAGCATGACCGAGCTACACGACTGTAGCAGGTAGAGCACATTAAAATTTAGCGTGGCCCTGTATGTGGAAATTGAGGGCTTGTGCATGTAGGTGGGCTGAACTTTTTTTTCTGCTTGCGCTCCAACGTCTGCTGTAATGACAGCTGAACGTTGCGCAGGGACACATTGGTGGACAGTGTGGAGGATCATGGAGGCGAAGGGGTGGTTTTCCGGTGGGAGGCGCTCGTGCTGGGGTCCTGGGCTGGGGGTTTACTCACAGAGGCAGCGATTGACACAGGGGAATGAGCAGTGGTGGGACCTGCATGAGGGGAACGGACGGCCTTGGTTCCATAGTGTTTAGCACTCGTATACCTACGCATGCTGGTGGTGGTTAGGCTGGTAGTGGTGGAATCCCCACTTAAAAATTTGGCATCAACTGGTACGGCTGTCAACATTGAGCTTGAACTAGTGGGGCATGTGTGGTATCGATTCTTCTCAGTTTAAAATCGTATACGTCCCTTATCGTGGGACCATATATTTCATGGATTTTTCGAACACAGAAAAGGAAAAAAAGCTTGTTCTGGCCAGGGGGGGTGTCTTTTCTACTGCAGCTAAGGGGACGTGTCCATGCTCTGCCTATCACAGGTCAGGAGCCGATTAAAGAAGAACCAAAAAAATCTGTTCTTCTTATCA
>ONZH01026180.1:0-64388 GCA_900303285.1 Rhinella marina
AACTACTATAATACTGCTCCTATGTACAAGAATATAACTACTATAATACTGCTCCTATGTACAAGAATATAACTAATAATAATACTGCTCCTCCTATTTTATAATACTGCTCCTAACAAGAATATAACCACTATAATACTGCTCTATGTACAAGAATATAACTTACTATAAATACTGCCTCCTATGTATAACTACTATAATACTGCTCTATAATATAAACTACTATAATGCTACCCCTATGTACAAGAATATAACTACTATAATACTGCTCCTATGTACAAGAATATAATACTATAATACTGCTCCTATGTACAGAATATACTACTATAATACTGCTCCTATGTACAGGAAATAACTAAAAAACTCCCTATGTACAAGAATATAACTACTATAATACTGCTCCTATGTACAAGAATATAACTACTATAATACTGCTCCTATGTACAAGAATATAAATACTATAATACTGCTCCTATGTACAAGAATATAACTACTATAATACTGCTCCTATGTACAAGAATATAACTACTATAATACTGGCTCCTATGTCAAGAATATACTACTATAATACTGCTCTATGTAAAGAATATAACTACTATAATACTGCCTCTATGTACAAGAAATATAACTACTATAATACTGCCTCCATGTACAAGAATATAACTACTATAATACTGCTCCTATGTACAAGAATATAACTACTATAATACTGCCTCCTATATACAAGAATATAACTACTATAATACTGCTCCTATGTACAAGAATATAACTACTATAATACTGCTCCTATGTAACAAGAATATAACTACTATAATACTGCCTCCTATGTACAAGAATATAACTACTATAATACTGCTCCTATGTACAAGAATATAACTACTATAATACTGCTCCTATGTACAAGAATATAACTACTATAAACTGCTCCTATGTACAAGAATATAACTACTATAATACTGCCTCCTATGTACAAGAATATAACTACTATAATACTGCTCTAAACTATAATACTGTCCTATACAAGAATATACTATACTATAGTAGTTATATTCTTATATACAAGCTATATATAGTGTCTATATTATTGTACATAGGAGCAGTATTAACTACTATAATACTGCTCCTATGTACAAGAATATAACTACTATAATACTGCTCCTATGTACAAGAATATAACTACTATAATACTGCTCCTATGTACAAGAATATATAACTACTATAATACTGCTCCTATGTACAAGAATATAACTACTATAATTACTGCTCCTATGTACAAGAATATAACTACTATAATACTGCTCCTATGTACAAGAATATAACTACTATAATACTGCCTCCTATGTACAAGAATATAACTAACTACTATAATACTGCTCCTATGTACAAGAATATAACTACTATAATACTGCTCCTATGTACAAGAATATAACTACTATAATACTGCTCCTATATGTACAAGAATATAACTACTATAATACTGCCTCCTATGTACAAGATATAAACTACTATAATACTGCTCCTATGTACAAGAAATATAACTACTATAATACTACTCCTATGTACAAGAATATAACTACTAAAATACTACTCCTATGTACAACAAGAATATAACTACTAAAATACTGCTCCTATGTACAAGAATATAACTACTATAATACTGCTCCTATGTACAAGAATATAACTACTATAATACTGCCTCCTATGTACAAGAATATAACTACTATAATACTGCTCCTATGTACAGAATAAACTACTATAATACTGCCTCCTATGTACAAGAATATAACTACTATAATACTGCTCCTATGTACAAGAATATAACTACTATAATACTGCTCCTATGTACAAGAATATAACTACTATAATACTGCTCCTATGTACAAGAATATAACTACTATAATACTGCTCCTATGTACAAGAATATAACTACTATAATACTGCCTCCTATGTACAAGAATATAACTACTATAATACTGCTCCTATGTACAAGAATATAACTACTATAATACTGCTCCTATGTACAAGAATATAACTACTATAATACTGCTCCTATGTACAAGAATATAACTACTATAATACTGCTCCTATGTATACAAGAATATAACTACTATAATACTGCTCCTATGTACAAGAATATAAACTACTATAATTACTGCTCCTATGTACAAGAATATAACTACTATAATACTGCTCCTATGTACAAGAATATAACTACTATAATACTGCTCCCTATGTACAAGAATATAACTACTATAATACTGCTCCTATGTACAAGAATATAAACTACTATAATACTGCTCCTATGTACAAGAATATAACTACTATAATACTGCTCCTATGTACAAAGAATATAACTACTATAATACTGCTCCTATGTACAAGAATATAACTACTATAATACTGCCTCCTATGTACAAGAATATAACTACTATAATACTGCTCCTATGTACAAGAATATAACTACTATAATACTGCTCCTATGTACAAGAATATAACTACTATAATACTGCTCCTATGTACAAGAATATAACTACTATAATACTGCTCCTATGTACAAGAATATAACTACTATAATACTGCTCCTATGTACAAGAATATAACTACTATAATACTGCTCCTATGTACAAGAATATAACTACTATAATACTGCTCCTATGTACAAGAATATAACTACTATAATACTGCCTCCTATGTACAAGAATATATAACTACTATAAATACTGCTCCTATGTACAAGAAATATAACTACTATAATACTGCTCCTATGTACAAGAATATAACTACTATAATACTGCTCCTATGTACAAGAATATAACTACTATAATACTGCTCCTATGTACAAGAATATAACTACTATAATACTGCTCCTATGTACAAGAATATAACTACTATAATACTGCTCCTATGTACAAGAATATAACTACTATAATACTGCTCTCCTATGTACAAGAATATAACTACTATAATACTGCTCCTATGTACAAGAATATAACTACTATTAATACTGCTCCTATGTACAAGAATATAACTACTATAATACTGCTCCTATGTACAAGAATATAACTACTATAATACTGCCTCCTATGTACAAGAATATAACTACTATAATACTGCCTCCTATGTACAAGAATATAAACTACTATAATACTGCTCCTATGTACAAGAATATAACTACTATAATACTGCTCCTATGTACAAGAATATAACTACTATAATACTGCTCCTATGTACAAGAATATAACTACTATAATACTGCTCCTATGTACAAGAATATAAACTACTATAATACTGCTCCTATGTACAAGAATATAAACTACTATAATTACTGCCTCCTATGTACAATATAACTACTATAATACTGCTCCTATGTACAAGAATATAACTACTATAATACTGCTCCTATGTACAAGAATATAACTACTATAATACTGCTCCTATGTACAAGAATATAACTACTATAATACTGCCCTACTATATACTACTATAATATACTATAACTACTAAATATACTGCTCCTATGTACAAGAATATAACTACTATAAATACTGCCTCCTATGTACAAGAATATAACTACTATAATACTGCTCCTATGTACAAGAATATAACTACTATAATACTGCTCTCCTATGTACAAGAATATAACTACTATAATACTGCTCCTATGTACAAGAATATAACTACTATAATACTGCTCCTATGTACAAGAATATAACTACTATAATACTGCCTCCTATGTACAAGAATATAACTACTATAATACTGCTCCTATGTACAAGAATATAACTACTATAATACTGCTCCTATGTACAAGAATATAACTACTATAATACTGCTCCTATGTACAAGAATATAAACTACTATAATACTGCTCCTATGTACAAGAATATAACTACTATAATACTGCTCCTATGTACAAAGAATATAACTACTATAATACTGCTCCTATGTACAAGAATATAACTACTATAATACTGCTCCTATGTACAAGAATATAAACTACTATAATACTGCTCCTATGTACAAGAATATAACTACTATAATACTGCTCCTATGTACAAGAATATAACTACTATAATACTGCTCCTATGTACAAGAATATAACTACTATAATACTGCTATCCTATGTACAAGAATATAACTACTATAATACTGCTCCTATGTACAAGAATATAACTACTATAATACTGCCTCCTATGTACAAGAATATAACTACTATAATACTGCTCCTATGTACAAAGAATATAACTACTATAATACTGCTCCTATGTACAAGAATATAAACTACTATAATACTGCTCCTATGTACAAGAATATAAACTACTATAATACTGCTCCTATGTACAAGAATATAACTACTATAATACTGCTCCTATGTACAAGAATATAACTACTATAATACTGCTCCTATGTACAAGAATATAACTACTATAATACTGCTCCTATGTACAAGAATATAACTACTATAATACTGCTCCTATGTACAAGAATATAAACTACTATAATACTGCTCCTATGTACAAGAATATAACTACTATAATACTGCTTCCTATGTACAAGAATATAACTACTATAATACTGCTCCTATGTACAAGAATATAACTACTATAATACTGCCTCCTATGTACAAGAATATAACTACTATAATACTGCTCCTATGTACAAGAATATAACTACTATAATACTGCTCCTATGTACAAGAATATAACTACTATAATACTGCCTCCTATGTACAAGAATATAAACTACTATAATACTGCTCCTATGTACAAGAATATAACTACTATAATACTGCTCCTATGTACAAGAATATAACTACTATAATACTGCTCCTATGTACAAGAATATAACTATACTATATATTATACTGCTATAACTATATACTGTACAAGAATATAACTACTATATAATACTGCTCCTATGTACAAGAATATAACTACTATAATACTGCTCCTATGTACAAGAATATAACTACTATAATACTGCTCCTATGTACAAGAATATAACTACTATAATACTGCTCCTATGTACAAGAATATAACTACTATAATACTGCCTCCTATGTACAAGAATATAACTACTATAATACTGCTCCTATGTACAAGAATATAACTACTATAATTACTGCTCCTATGTACAAGAATATAACTACTATAATACTGCTCCTATGTACAAGAATATAACTACTATAATACTGCTCCTATGTACAAGAATATAAACTACTATAATACTGCTCCTATGTACAAGAATATAACTACTATAATACTGCTCCTATGTACAAGAATATAACTACTATAATACTGCTCCTATGTACAAAGAATATAACTACTATAATACTGCTCCTATGTACAAGAATATAACTACTATAATACTGCTCCTATGTACAAGAATATAACTACTATAATATACTGCCTCCTATGTACAAGAAATATAACTACTATAATACTGCTCCTATGTACAAGAATATAACTACTATAATACTGCTCCTATGTACAAGAATATAACTACTATAATACTGCTCCTATGTACAAGAATATAACTACTATATAATACTGCCTCCTATGTACAAGAATATAACTACTATAATACTGCTCCTATGTACAAGAATATAACTACTATAATACTGCTCCTATGTACAAGAATATAACTACTATAATACTGCTCCTATGTACAAGAATATAACTACTATAATACTGCTTCCTATGTACAAGAATATAACTACTATAATACTGCTCCTATGTACAAGAATATAACTACTATAATACTACTGCTCCTATGTACAAGAATATATATAACTACTATAATACTGCTCCTATGTACAAGAATATAACTACTATAATACTGCCTCCTATGTACAAGAATATAACTACTATAATACTGCTCCTATGTACAAGAATATAACTACTATAATACTGCTCCTATGTACAAGAATATAACTACTATAATACTGCTCCTATGTACAAGAATATAACTACTATAATACTGCTCCTATGTACAAGAAATATAACTACTATAATACTGCTCCTATGTACAAGAATATAACTACTATAATACTGCTCCTATGTACAAGAATATAAACTATAATTACTGCTCCTATGTACAAGAATATAACTACTATAATACTGCTCCTATGTACAAGAATATAACTACTATAATACTGCTCCTATGTACAAGAATATAACTACTATAATACTGCTCCTATGTACAAGAATATAACTACTATAATACTGCTCCTATGTACAAGAATATAAACTACTATAATACTGCTCCTATGTACAAGAATATAACTACTATAATACTGCCTCCTATGTACAAGAATATAACTACTATAATACTGCTCCTATGTACAAGAATATAACTACTATAATACTGCTCCTATGTACAAGAATATAAACTACTATAATACTGCTCCTATGTACAAGAATATAACTACTATAATACTGCTCCTATGTACAAGAATATAACTACTATAATACTGCTCCTATGTACAAGAATATAACTACTATAATACTGCCTCCTATGTACAAGAATATAACTACTATAATACTGCTCCTATGTACAAGAATATAACTACTATATAATACTGCCTCCTATGTACAAGAATATAACTACTATAATACTGCTCCTATGTACAAGAATATAACTACTATAATACTGCCTCCTATGTACAAGAATATAACTACTATTAATACTGCTCCTATGTACAAGAATATAACTACTATAATACTGCTCCTATGTACAAGAATATAACTACTATAATACTGCTCCTATGTACAAGAATATAACTACTATAATACTGCTCCTATGTACAAGAATATAACTACTATAATACTGCCTCCTATGTACAAGAATATAACTACTATAATACTGCCTCCTATGTACAAGAATATAACTACTATAATACTGCTCCTATGTACAAGAATATAACTACTATAATACTGCTCCTATGTACAAGAATATACTAACTACTATAATACTGCTCCTATGTACAAGAATATAACTACTATAATACTGCTCCTATGTACAAGAATATAACTACTATAATACTGCTCCTATGTACAAGAATATAACTACTATAATACTGCTCCTATGTACAAGAATATAACTACTATAATACTGCTCCTATGTACAAGAATATAACTACTATAATACTGCTCCTATGTTACAAGAATATAACTACTATAATACTGCTCCTATGTACAAGAATATAACTACTATAATACTGCTCCTATGTACAAGAATATAACTACTATAATACTGCCTCCTATGTACAAGAATATAACTACTATAATACTGCCTCCTATGTACAAGAATATAACTACTATAATACTGCTCCTATGTACAAGAATATAACTACTATAATACTGCTCCTATGTACAAGAATATAACTACTATAATTACTGCTCCTATGTACAAGAATATAACTACTATAATACTGCTCCTATGTACAAGAATATAACTACTATAATACTGCTCCTATGTACAAGAATATAACTACTATAATACTGCTCCTATGTACAAGAATATAACTACTATAATACTGCTCCTATGTACAAGAATATAACTACTATAATACTGCTCCTATGTACAAGAATATAACTACTATAATACTGCCTCCTATGTACAAGAATATAACTACTATAATACTGCTCCTATGTACAAGAATATAACTACTATAATACTGCTCCCTATGTACAAGAAATATAACTACTATAATACTGCTCCTATGTACAAGAATATAACTACTATAATACTGCTCCTATGTACAAGAATATAACTACTATAATACTGCTCCTATGTACAAGAATATAACTACTATAATACTGCCTCCTATGTACAAGAATATAACTACTATAATACTGCTCCTATGTACAAGAATATAACTACTATAATACTGCTCCTATGTACAAGAATATAACTACTATAATACTGCCTCCTATGTACAAGAATATAACTACTATAATACTGCTCCTATGTACAAGAATATAACTACTATAATACTGCTCCTATGTACAAGAAATATAACTACTATAATACTGCCTCCTATGTACAAGAATATAACTACTATAATACTGCTCCTATGTACAAGAATATAAACTACTATAATACTGCTCCTATGTACAAGAATATAACTACTATAATACTGCTCCTATGTACAAGAATATAACTACTATAATTACTGCTCCTATGTACAAGAATATAACTACTATAATACTGCTCCTATGTACAAGAATATAACTACTATAATACTGCTCCTATGTACAAGAATATAACTACTATAAATACTGCTTCCTATGTACAAGAATATAACTACTATATAATACTGCTCCTATGTACAAGAATATAAACTACTATAATACTGCTCCTATGTACAAGAATATAAACTACTATAATACTGCTCCTATGTACAAGAATATAACTACTATAATACTGCCTCCTATGTACAAGAATATAACTACTATAATACTGCCTCCTATGTACAAGAAATATAACTACTATAATACTGCCTCCTATGTACAAGAATATAAACTACTATAATACTGCTCCTATATGTACAAGAATATAACTACTATAATACTGCTCCTATGTACAAGAATATAACTACTATAATACTGCCTCCTATGTACAAGAATATAACTACTATAATACTGCTTCCTATGTACAAGAATATAACTACTATAATACTGCTCCTATGTACAAGAATATAACTACTATAATACTGCTCCTATGTACAAGAATATAACTACTATAATACTGCCTCCTATGTACAAGAATATAACTACTATAATACTGCTCCTATGTACAAGAATATAACTACTATAATACTGCCTCCTATGTACAAGAATATATAACTACTATAATACTGCTCCTATGTACAAGAATATAACTACTATAATACTGCTCCTATGTACAAGAATATAACTACTATAATACTGCTCCTATGTACAAGAATATAAACTACTATAATACTGCTCCTATGTACAAGAAATATAACTACTATAATACTGCCTCCTATGTACAAGAATATAACTACTATAATACTGCTCCTATGTACAAGAATATAACTACTATAATACTGCTCCTATGTACAAGAATATAACTACTATAATACTGCTCCTATGTACAAGAATATAACTACTATAATACTGCTCCTATGTACAAGAATATAACTACTATATAATACTGCTCCTATGTACAAGAATATAACTACTATAATACTGCTCTCTATGTTACAAGAATATAACTACTATAATACTGCTCCTATGTACAAGAATATAAACTACTATAATACTGCTCCTATATGTACAAGAATATAACTACTATAATACTGCTCCTATGTACAAGAATATAACTACTATAATACTGCCTCCTATGTACAAGAATATAAACTACTATAATACTGCTCCTATGTACAAGAATATAACTACTATAATACTGCTCCTATGTACAAGAATATAACTACTATAATACTGCTCCTATGTACAAGAATATAACTACTATAATACTGCTCCTATGTACCAGAATATAACTACTATAATACTGCTCCTATGTACAAGAATATAACTACTATAATACTGCTCCTATGTACAAGAATATAACTACTATAATACTGCTCCTATGTACAAGAATATAACTACTATTATACCGCTCCTATGTACAAGAATATAACTACTATAATACTGCTCCTATGTACAAGAATATAACTACTATAATACTGCTCCTATGTACAAGAATATAACTACTATTGTAATGTGGAAGGATCTGAAGACAGGATTTATGTATTATACCATAGCCTTTTATTTGTCGTGTCTCGGTAGAAGGAGGAGATCTCCGATAAGGAACGTTGGCAGCATCTCGCTGATCTCGCTGACTTTGCTCTGGCAATGAAGGTGACGCTAATGAACATCAACTACCAGTCGTTTAATAACTTCATGCTGCGAATAGGTAAATTTTGTCCACTGTTCATTCTAGTATAGCGGCATGTACGCAGTGTTGCAGTAATAAGATGTGCTGTCCTGACATGTACAGTAGGGCTTTAAAGTTTCTGAATTAATCACAATTTTCTATATTTCTGTATAAATTTGATCTAGAACTACGTCAGATTATCACACTTAAAAGTATTATCTTAAAAGTAGATAAAGTCAAACACAAGTCAAAAATAATAGTGATAACTTATTTATTGAGGAAAATGATCCAATATCACATGTCTAGGAGTGGTAAAAGTATGTGAACCATTAGAATTAGCAGATAATTTGGTGAAATTAGATTCGTTTTAATGGGATGACAATCAGGTGTGACTGGGCGACCTGTTTTATTTAAAGAACAGGGCTCCACCAAAGTTTGATCGTCACAGCACATTTGTAGTTTCATGGCATGAACAAAGAAGATTTTTGAGGACCTCAGAGGAAGGGTTGTTGATGCTCATTAGGCTGAAAAAGGCTACAAAACCATGTATAAAAAGGTTGGATTCCACCAATCCACAGTCAGAAAGATTGTGTACAAATGGAAGAAATTCAAGACCATTATTACCTCTCCTGCTCGCTACTGTCATCGCCAGATGTGGCAGGCATGTGCCTGACAAACGTGTCTTCTGGCCATGCTGCCTCCGTGCTCCATCCCATCCTGTCATTTATGCTTAAAGGGGTGCGGACTTCCTGCCTCCCAGGACTTACAAGTTTAAATAGCAGCTTCCTCTTCCAGGAAGCAGCTTGAGCATTGAGTTACTAACTGTAATAGCAAAGGTGTTCTTTTTTCCTGTGTTTGACCCAGCATGTTTGACCACTCTGTTTGCCGCCTCTTGCATCGACTACTGGCCCTGTCTGACCCTGAGCCTGTCTGATCCTCTGTACCACGCTACTATCTGATACTGGCTTCTAGACTCTGGCTTCAGTTTCTGCCTTTGACAATCATCATCATCATCATCTGCTGCCTTCTCTCTAGTCTTCTCTGCAATACCACTTCTCACCACCGTGTCTGCCATTGGAGCATTACCTGTTAACTCCCTAGGGGTTAGAAGCTGCCATCCTTTGTTTGACACAGAGAATCCACACACTCTCTGGTTTCACAAGCAGCCCCACCCACTGGTTGTAGCATTAATAGTCCACAAGGTCACAAAGGAACCCAAGGTAACCTCTAAGCAACTGAAGGCCTTTCTCACATTAGCTAATGTTGATGTTTATGAGTCCACCATCAGGAGGACACTGAACAACAATGGAGTGCATTGCAGGATTGCAAGGAGAAAGCTCTCCAAAAAGAACATTGCTGCCCATCTGCATTTTTGACTCCATTTCTTTTTATCTGGTTATCTTTATCTACTTTTAGGACTTGCATGAAAATCTGATGTAGTTTTAGGTCAAATTTTTGCAGAAATATAGAAAATTTTGAAGGGTTCAGAAACTTTGAAGCACCACTGTGTATATATGTGTCTCATTGGGGCAATCTCCTCTCCCTCCACATGCGGAGGGCATGATCAATTCAGACCACCATTTTGTTTCCGCAGGACTCAATAAGGGAGGAGTTCTGGCTGGTGTCATCGGAGCTCGCAAACCACACTACGACATCTGGGGAAATACGGTAAACGTTGCCAGCAGAATGGAGTCTACCGGTGTCATGGGCAACATACAGGTATGGTGGCCACAATCGGGGTGAATTCTGCATTGCTTGGTCAGGGCCTTCACCACTCCTTTAAATATGTAAACCTCACCATCGAGGAAAATAAAAGCTGAATAAAGAAACACCTAACTTATGGTACAATTGCTCTTTCTGATTTTAACCCCTGTAACTCAGAAACGGCTGAACATTTTTAATAAAGATCAATTGATGTTTACACCAAAATGTGTAAAATGCGATCATAAAAAAAATTGCCCCAAAGGTGTTCGCAGTCTTTAAGACAATGTTTAGTGCTGATCGAGCACTGTAGTGCTCGGGTGCTCGGGTTGAACACTAGGCGGTGCTCGAGTGCTCGACCGAGCATCCGAGTACAATGGAAGTCAATGGGAGAACCCGAGCACTAAACCAGGCACCCCCTGCTCTGAAGAGGGGAGGGTGTCTGGTTCATAGGGAAAGGTCAGAAAATGGTGGAAACACCACTGAAATGGTTTGGGAACAGCATGGGGAGGATGTGTGGATGCATCTTGGACTTCCAAGTATTTAGGATGTTCAAACGTTATACAGCAGACGTAGCGCAGGGAATATCGCTGTCACTAACGGCAGAAAAAATGACACTGAATGTCACAGGTATTTAGGAATTTCAAACGTTATACAGCAGACGTAGCGCAGGGAATGTCGCCTTGATTAGCGGCAGAAAAAATGACAGCGGATGTCAGGTATTTAGGATACAGAAACGTTATAATGCACAAGCAAAACAGGTAATGTCGCCTTGATTAGCGGCAGAAAAAAATGACACCGGATGTCAGGTAGTTAGGATACAGAAACGTTATAATGCACAAGCAAGACAGGTAATGTCGCCTTGATTAGCGGCAGAAAAAAATGACACCGGATGTCAGGTATTTAGGATACAGAAACGTTATAATGCACATGCAACACAGGTAATGTCGCCTTGATTAGCGGCAGAAAAAAATGACACCGGATGTCAGGTATTTAGGATACAGAAACGTTATAATGCACACGCAACACAGGTAATGTCACCTTGATTAGCGGCAGAAAAAAATTACACTGGATGTCAGGTATATAGGATACATAAACGTTATACTGCACATGCTGCGCAGGTGGTGTTTAGGTCAGGCAAACTTGCGCTAATTTTGCCCCCCCCCCCCATGAAAATAAATATTGCAGCCAGATATAACAATAGTCCTTAAAAGGACTTTTGGGTCTTTTAAATAGAACAACTAGCCCTGCCTAGCCAAATCCTATCCCTACACTATCTGTCCCTCCTTGCGCAAACGTTACACAGCAGACGCAGCGCAGGGATGTCGCCTTGATTAGCTGCAGAAAAAATGACACCGGATGTCAGGTATATAGGATACAGAAATGTTATACAGCACACGCAGCACAGGTGGTGTTTAGGTCAGGCAAACTTGCTCAATTTGTGCCCCCCCCAAAAAAAAAAAAAGCTAATAGCCCTTAATAATAGATATAATAGCCCTTAAAAGGGCTTTTGGGTCTTTGGACCGAAAAACTTGCCCTGCTAAGCCAATTTCTGTCCCTACACTATCTGTCCCTCCTTGCAGCAGTTCTCCCTGACTAAGACTGAGCTGGGTCACATGTCACCGGGTGCTATATAGCACCCGATGACGCGTTCCCGGCCAGCCAATCACTGTAATGCCAGTAGCCAACATGGCTACGGCATTACAGTGAATGCCAATATCTCCCCGCCCGCTGGGAGGGGACTCAAGCATGGCGCTCGAGAACATGAGGTGTTCGGCTGAACACTGCGTGGTCCCGAGCACCGCCATGCTCTTCGGCCGAGCATGCTCGCTCAACACTAATAATGTTGTCTTGGTTATGGTAAGCTACAACAACATTGCTGAAATCATTGTGGTATTACAAGAACTTCTAAATTCCTTTCCACACCCAAAAGAAGGTGTTTGGAGGAGCTTGATTACTCTGAGGGTACAGTCACATGGTCAGGTTTGGAAGCCAAAACCAGGAGCGGATTAAAAAAATCTGAGAAGCCTTATCTGTCTTTTACAGTTTTTCTCCTTTTATGATCCACTTCTGATTTTGGCTTTGAAAACCGCATGTGGAAACCTGACCGTGTGGCAGTACCCTTAGTTTCCCGAGTCAAAGATGTGTGCAGTCAGTGCCCGTGCTGTGGACCGTAATTTGTGGTCCACAACGCACAGGCACTGACATTGGGGCTGCCGTATGCGGATTGTGGACCCATTCATTTGAATTGGGTCCGCACCGCAAAAAAAGTAGTGCTTGCGCTACTTTTTTGCGTTGTGGATTCATGGCCACGAACACCACGGAAGCACACCGTAGTGCTTCCGTGGTGTTCCGATCCGTGCCTCCGCCCCGCATCTCCTGGATCGCGGACCCATTGAAGTGAATGGGTCCGCGATCCGTGATATGGGCTGCACACGGCCGGTGACCGTGTATTGCGGACCCGGCGTATGCAGGCCGCAATACGGGCACGGGCCGGCACTGGTCGTGTGCGTGAGCCCTAAAAGAGATGATCCAGGACCAAAAGGCCTAGACAGTGATTCGTCTCACGACCTTCTTGTCCACTCTTTTCCAGGTTGTAGAAGACACCCACGACATCCTGAAGGAGTACGGCTTTCGTTTTGTCAGGAGAGGACCTATCTACGTCAAAGGAAAAGGCGAACTCCTCACTTTTTTCTTGAAAGGACGGGACAAGCAAGGTTCCTTTATTAACGGCTCTTCGGTCACTCTGCCCCACCAAGTGGTGGAAAACTCTTGATCTGTAGATCTACCCCTCAAGCATAAACATGATGTCAATGCAGACTGATGTCTCAGAAAAGGAAGCGCTATGTCCTTCACACGCCAGAGGAATAAATCACTAAAAAAGGACATTATAGACTACGTATAACCTATAACTACAAGTTTCTTTATTTCTGGAGTTGCCTTTTTAAGACTTTTCCGCTCAACGTCCCTTTGACTGCACAGGTTCACGAGAGACGACATCGTCTTGGTAAAAACCATATCTTGAAGTCCAGCAGACCCAAAAGTGGAGGTTGACGGCTGGTGGGCCTACGTTGAATTTTTTTTTTTTTTTTTAGATATCCTAGAGAATGCAAATTGGATGCTTTACGACACGATATTCGAGTTTTAGTTAAATGACTGCAACCGAGGCTTCGGCCCAACGAAAAGTACAAGATGAGCACACATGGTTCAAAACGCGTTGGGACGTTTTTTATCGGAGAAACACGATATATCATTTCAGGGCGATGGGACGGTCTCCATTCCGAAACGGGAAGGTCAATTTACTGCTAGTTTACTGTGATGATAACGATAACCTGCCCGTGTAGTTAGTGGCAATGCAACGACGAGAGTGCAATATATTTCATTATATTTGGAGTAAAAAAAAACACAAAAAAAAAACCACAAAAACAAAATCAAAAATTTTAAAAATAGCAAAAAAAAAAGAAATAATAAAAAAGACAACTATATACAAAACACGTGACGAAAAAAAATTAAGATTGAAATTTTAAACCATTTATATTTTTAATTGTTGACTAGTATTCCCCTTCCAGATACTGCCTGCACCCCGCTCACTGCTGCTTATCCCCCCTCCCCCCTTCCTTTATCTCTCGCTTTAAATACGACTTTCCCAGGACTTGAGGGAGGGGAAGAGACTGTTTCGTCCACGATTTAACACGCCAGTGCTTAGGACAGAGCCAACGTCGCTGATAGCCTCTGTGATTTCTATTTTTCTTAACAAAAACACACACAAAATAATCTACTTTTGTACAGAGAAAACCCGCAGCTTCCAAAAAACAAACAAAAAAAAAAAAAGTTACATTTTATTACCAGGCACGGAGGTAAAAAACTAAAAAAAATATAGCTAGGTGGTCTATGGACAGAGATCTACTTTATGTGTTTTTTTTTTCAAATTTATATTTTTACGAATGATGAATATATTATATATAGAGGTCCTAACAATGCGCTGTATGACGGAACGGTACGTAGGGGTGGAGCTAGGATCGAAGTCATCTTATAGAATCTGTTCTGTAGAGTCGAGGTCCATCACCCTGGCCATAGAGGTAATGGTCCATTGTCCGATGCCGCCCGTGACCAGCGTCAAAAAATTGGATCCAGGGGAAATTTTTTGTAGTGTGGATCATGGTGGCATGTATTCCCGCGGGGTGGCGATAATTCACTGTGAGCACTTGATCGAGTGCGCTGCTCAATGTCGGGTTGATTGTCTCCTAGAAAGTGAGCCTGTGGTGGTGGTGGCTGTAGAAGCCGGCGGCAAGATGAATGCAATATAATAATCCATAATTTATATCAACAGTGCAGGGAGTTCTTCACTAATTGTATATTTGTGTAGATATGGAAAAGGTTAGCATGCGCGGTGCAATATATTCGTAAGTCGGAGAACACTTTCATGTTGGGGAGGGGGGGTCACTCGTAGCACTCGTCCAGTAGGGATTATCTCAGGCTTGGTGAAGCCAGAGCTGGACACTGGTTTCTACAAAGGCAGGAGGGACATTGTGGCCCATAGACTTGCATTGACTTCCATCATGGCAGACGGTCACGCTCTGTTGGAACCCTCACGTCATGCATGTGCAGCAGATATTACATGGTACAAGATTGGGATTCATTCGGTCCCACAGTGTGTGCAGCTCAATATGGCTGCGGCCAGCCCCTGATATTACAGGCAGGACACCCTGTTGACACCATAATCTGCCATGAGTGGCATACACCAAAGAAAGGGGGCTGCAATGCAAAGATCAAATTGGGCCCCCATTATGGTGGCAGGTTAGCTGCCCAGGACACAAGGACCTGGTGTATGTTTCTCTTCCACCTATTTCCATGACCCTTGGGTCAGATCACTGCCCAATAGCAAACAATTGGATGGGACCAAATTGGTGCTCTGTGCCACCACTAGGGGGCGGTGTTTTTATTTTCAGCTTCTATCCGGGGCAATAGTAGCATTATACAGCAGCATGCAGATTGTCTCCTAGTGGTCACAAAGAGCATTACACATTTGCATGCAGATTGCCACCTAGTGGTCGAGGAGTGTTATACAGCTGTATTCAAATTGCCCCTCCTGGTCAATAGGAGCATTAAACAGTAAAGCTGCCATCTAGTGGTCAACAGGAGCATAATGCAGTATGTGGATTATCATCTAGCAGTCAATAGGAGACATATACACCTGTATGCAGACTGACACCTAGTGGTCAATAGGAGCAGTATACAGCTGTGTGCAGACTGACACCTAGTGGTCAATAGGAGCAGTATACAACTGTATGCAGACTGACACCTAGTGGTCAATAGGAGCAGTATACAGCTGTATACAGCCTGACACCTAGTGGTCAATAGGAGCAGTATACAGCTGTATGCAGACTAACACCTAGTGGTCAATAGGAGCAGTATACAGCTGTATACAGCCTGACACCTAGTGGTCAATAGGAGCAGTATACAACTGTATGCAGACTGACACCTAGTGGTCAATAGGAGCAGTATACAGCTGTATACAGCCTGACACCTAGTGGTCAATAGGAGCAGTATACAACTGTATGCAGACTGACACCTAGTGGTCAATAGGAGCAGTATACAGCTGTATGCAGACTGACACCTAGTGGTCAATAGGAGCAGTATACAGCTGTGTGCAGACTGACACCTAGTGGTCAATAGAAGCAGTATACAACTGTGTGCAGACTGACACCTAGTGGTCAATAGGAGCAGTATACAGCTGTATGCAGACTGACACCTAGTGGTCAATAGGAGCAGTATACAGCTGTAGTGGTCAATAGGAGCAGTATACAGCTGTATGCAGACTGACACCTAGTGGTCAATAGGAGCAGTATACAACTGTGTGATGAGCAGTATACAGCTGTGCAGACTGACACCTAGTGGTCAATAGGAGCAGTATACACACCTGTGTATGCAGACTGACACCTAGTGGTCAATAGGAGCAGTATACAGCTGTATGCAATAGGAGCAATGCACATAGTGGTCAATGACAGCAGCTATACAGCTGTATGCAGACTGACACCTAGTGGTCAATAGGTATAGCATGTAACAGCTGACACACTAGTGGTCAATATGATGCTGAGCAATAGGACAGCTGTACAATAGTAGCTGTATACTAATAGTGTGTGCAACTAGCAGCCTAGTATAGCTGTATACTGTAGTGTCAATAGCAGTACAGCTGACACCTAGTGGTCAATAGGAGCAGTATACAGCTGTATGTGCAGACTGACAATAGTGGTCAATAGGAGCAGTATACAGCTGTATACAGACTGACACCTAGTGGTTAATAGGAGAAGTATACAGCTGTGTGCAGACTGACACCTAGTGGTCAATAGGAGGAGCAGTATACAGCTGTATGCAGACTGACACCTAGAATAGGAGCAGTATACAGCTGAGTGGTCAATAAGCTATACAGACTGACAGTGTGGTCAATAGGAGCAGTATACAGCTGTATACAGACTGACACCTAGTGGTCAATACAGGAGCAGTATACAGCTGTATATGACACCTAGTGGTCAATAGGACTGTACACTAGCTGATAGGTCAATAGAGCTATACAGCTGTATGAATAGAGCATACAGACTGACACCTAGTGGTCAATAGGAGCAGCTGTATACACTGTAGCTTAGTGGTCAATAGGACAGTATGACAGCTATGCAGACACTAGTGGTCAATAGGAGCATACAGCTGTATAACACTGACACCTAGTGGTCAATAGGATAGGTACAGCTGCAGACTGACACCTAGTGGTCAATGGAGCAGTATACAGCTGTATACAGACTGACACCTAGTGGTCAATAGGAGCAATATACAGCTGTATGGACTGACACCTAGTGGTCAATAGGAGCAGTATACAGCTGTATACAGACTGACACCTAGTGGTCAATAGGAAGCACTATAGTGTGTCAATAGGAGCAATATACAGCTGTATACAGACTCAATAGACAGTATACAGCTAGTGTGTCAATAGGAGCATGTATACAGACCTGTATAATAGACACAGCTACTGTGACAAGTCTAGTGAGCAGTAATATACAGCTGTATACAGACTGACACCTAGTGGTCAATAGGAGCAGTATACAGCTGTATGCAGACTGACACTAGTGGTCAATAGCAGTATACAGCTGTATGCACCTAGTACTGTACAATAGGTCAATAGCAGTATACTGCTAGTGCAGACAGCAATATGCAGCAGTCTGTACAGCTAGTGTGTCAATAGCAGTACTACAGACTACACCTAGTGGTCAATATACAGGAGCAGTGACACTACAGCTGGTCAGTGAGCAGTATACAGCTGTAACAGACTGACACAGACTAGTGACAATAGGAGCAATATAGCAGTATACAGCTGTATACAGACTGACACCTAGTGGTCAATAGGAGCAGTATACAGCATAGTATACAGTATAGACTGAGACAGACACCTAGTGGTCAATAGGAACACAGTGGTCAATAGGAGCAGTATACTGTATGCAGACTGACACCTAGTGGTCACAGTGACACCAGGAGCAGTATACAGCTGTATACAGACTGACACCTAGTGGTCAATAGGAGCAATATACAGCTGCAGACTGACACCTAGTGGTCAATAGGAGCAGTATACAGCTGTATACAGACTGACACCTAGTGGTTAATAGGAGAAGTATACAGCTGTATGCAGACTAACACCTAGTGGTCAATAGGAGCAGTATACAGCTGTATACAGACTGACACCTAGTGGTCAATAGGAGCAATATACAGCTGTGTGCAGACTGACACCTAGTGGTCAATAGGAGCAGTATACAGCTGTATACAGACTGACACCTAGTGGTTAATAGGAGAAGTATACAGCTGTATACAGACTGACACCTAGTGGTCAATAGGAGCAGTATACAGCTGTATGCAGACTGACACCTAGTGGTCAATAGGAGCAGTATACAACTGTATACAGACTGACATCTAGTGGTCAATAGGAGCAGTATACAGCTGTATGCAGACTGACACCTAGTGGTCAATAGGAGCAATATACAGCTGTATACACACTGACACCTAGTGGTCAATAGGAGCATTACACAGCTGTATACAGACTGACACCTAGTGGTCAATAGGAGCAGTATACAGCTGTATACAGACTGACACCTAGTGGTCAATAGGAGCATTACACAGCTGTATACAGACTGACACCTAGTGGTCAATAGGAGCAGTATACAGCTGTATACAGACTGACACCTAGTGGTCAATAGGAGCAATATACAGCTGTATACAGACTGACACCTAGTGGTCAATAGGAGCAATATACAGCTGTATACAGACTGACACCTAGTGGTCAATAGGAGCAATATACAGCTGTATACAGACTGACACCTAGTGGTCAATAGGAGCAATATACAGCTGTATACAGACTGACACCTAGTGGTCAATAGGAGCAGTATACAGCTGTATGCAGACTGACACCTAGTGGTCAATAGGAGCAGTATACAGCTGTATGCAGACTGACACCTAGTGGTCAATAGGAGCAGTATACAACTGTATGCAGACTGACACCTAGTGGTCAATAGGAGCATTACACAGCTGTATACAGACTGACATCTAGTGGTCAATAGGAGCAGTATACAGCTGTATACAGACTGACACCTAGTGGTCAATAGGAGCAGTATACAGCTGTATACAGACTGACACCTAGTGGTCAATAGGAACAATATACAGCTGTATACAGACTGACACCTAGTGGTCAATAGGAGAAGTATACAGCTGTATACAGACTGACACCTAGTGGTCAATAGGAGCAATATACAGCTGTATGCAGACTGACACCTAGTGGTCAATAGGAGCAATATACAGCTGTATGCAGACTGACACCTAGTGGTCAATAGGAGCAATATACAGCTGTATACAGACTGACACCTAGTGGTCAATAGGAGCAATATACAGCTGTATACAGACTGACACCTAGTGGTGGCAACAGACAGCTGAAATTTTTCGATATCTGTGTGTGGGTGAACAGGAGAAATGGAGTATTACGCCTTATCCAGTGTATTAGAAAACGCTCGGGCCTACGTATGCGGCCGGTTTAAAAAATTCTTTTGTATCAATGTGTTCACTTTAATCTAGTAATACTGGTATTAATCACTATAGTAACGCCACCCGTTCTCCTCTACCGGTCTCCGATTACACTGGATGGAGCAGTAGTCCGATGGATTCATCCAGGCCCAGCTGACGTCAATGGGGTCTGCTGGAGGTTTTGGCATTTTTTGGCGGCAAGACTGGAATAGTCTTGCCATCAAAAATCCTGTTATGGCCGACGGCAGCTGTTGGCACAGATGTGAACACAGCCCACGCTCAGTAGTTACAGATGAATATTTTTAAGTCCCCATTATTGTCCCGAGTGATCAAGACATTGAGAGATCTTGTACAGAGGGGCATCTGAAAGTGATCCTTTGTGGTGTTACAGCCATTATTTAGGATGTGCAGTTTCTTCTCTAGTCACATTCAAAGCTGCATTTAGAAGGATGCTTTGCTCTCGGTTCCATAGTGCATTATGGGAGATGTAGTGCTTTAAACCTGTAGATCTTTCTGCAGCGCTTTACATAGAGGATGGGTGGCCTCATGGCAATGATAAAAATGAGGCCCCTTTCAGGAGCTACTTGACACCAGCAGACGCCTAAGCCTCATGACGGACATCACTCTTATGCTTGCTCATATTGCAATGCCTGTAGAGATTACACCTCAGTATAGATTTTTACCACCAAAAAAAGGGGGGGGGGGGCAAAATCAACCTGGCATGGGCCTTGTATTTCTAGGGGTCCTGTAGGAGCGTATGGGCTTCCTCTGTAGTTTACATAGTCTTATCTGCATGTAGAGAAAAGTTGTATCATGCATGCTGTAAAGGGTGCGTCTGGCAGCACAAGGCTGACAGATTGTAAGTGACTGTAGCAGAATTCTGAATGCAGCTCTGAAGGTGACTGGAGTAAAAGACTTGGTCTCACCAGATAAATAAAGCTATGTTTTGGTCGACCTCATGTGGCGCTTTGACCTATAAAATAATCAAAATTTAAAAAAAACAAAAAACAAAAGACATGTCTAATACCGCATATTGGATTGTAAGCTCTTCAGACCATAAAGTTCCTTCTCAAGGTTTTATTCATCTGCTCCATCATGTCCCTGATTTAAATAAAACAAAACAAATGACTAATGGACAGTTCCCAGTTGAGTGTGTTGATGAAGGACACATCAAGATCTATTCTCTGGTGAACGGAGTATGGACGGCCTGGGTCGCAGGGAGGCCACGAGGGGAAAATGCCCAGGGTTTTCCACCACCAATGATCTAATGTTTAGGTCTGGTTTATGTTAGCCATACATTTTCACATCATCAGAACGAGGCCCCCACCCCCAAATTTTTTAGCCCATGGGACCTTCACCAAGCTTCAGCATAGGTCATCTTCAACTTGAGGAGTGGCTCATGGTATACTTATCCTCCAGGGTTCAGACCTTATGTCTGTCCGATTGCTCTTCAGATGTTAGAGAACATCTTGGTGGAGAAGTTGGGATGTGGTCAGTAGGAGGCTAAAAATTTACTCAGGTTGGCTTTACATTGCCTGATACTGTGTCCACGTGGGGAGATGTTCTGAGGCACAACGTAATACTTAAAGAAGAACTCCCGCAAAAATGTTTTATTCCATGTCCTGCTAGAAATGTACATGATGTAATCTGTAGTGAATGTCATTTTCTTACCAGTGTCTGTATTTGTGAGTTATATCATCCTGAAGTTTCTTATCTGTGTCATGTGACTAGGAATTAGACCCACCAACTCACACAGGATCTTATGTGTGGACAGGAAGTCTAATTCTCTATGTATTCCTATGGGAGCCTCACTTTCAGTCTCATAGGAATGAATAGAGAAGTGACTGGCTTGCTGTCCTAGGTCAGTTGGAGGTCAGGGAGTTGGTCACATGACACAGCTACAATTAGAAGAGAGGGGATAACTCTCAATTTCAGCCTCTGATAAGAAAATGACATTCACTACAGATTATATCATGCACCTTTTCTAACAGGTCAGAGAATAAAAATTTTTGTGGGAGTTCTTCTTTAAGTAGGTTTTCTAGCAGCCTGGTTTGCAGTGGTGGACATATGGTCTTGTCTGATGGGAATTAGGGGTCCACAGATGGGAAAAGGAGATAAAGTTGAAGTTTCAGTACAGGCAAGTGATGGTTTGCAGAGGGTAAGATGTCCACAAAACGGTGGTCAGTAGGGTTCTTGTGTTTGGTGGCTCCCCGGAAAACAGGTTTTACAGTAGGGATGAGGAAGGTGAACATTCGAGAGGAACGTCTCTAGACGGGCAAATGGATCTCCAAGGGAGATGACCCTGAACATATGAAGGAAAGTCTCCAAAGTAAACATTTTTGAATGTTTTTGTTTCCCAGTCTCTGGCTTCGATTATTCTCTTTTTTTGCCCTAGATGGTTACTGATTGGCCGTAAAGATCGCAGCGCGGACAGGGGCGTTGAGGGTTGGCGAGGCGTTACTGTAGAAAAATAGGTTCAAGGGGCAGTTTTACGAGGACTATCCTACCCCACAAGACACATATCCGGAGACGGAGCGCTCAACAGAAAGACAACAAAAGTAATACGAATACATTTTATTTCAAGATTGCAAATAGGTCGACAATCCCTAAAAATAAAAGCGGACGTACAATTAGATAAGGATTTCACGATGGAGGCCAGTCTCCGCACCAAAGGAGCTGCCACGGGGGAAAAAATGCTACTGTTGTAGACTCACTTTCCAGGCAGCCTACTGACACTAGAGCTGCTGCACCAATATCACTGGTTAATGTCAGGGGAGGAACGATGGGGCACTTTAAACTACGTTCATTCTTTTCGATTCACATCTGTTGTAATTTTTTTTGGTATTTGCTTTTAATAAACTGCACTCTTGCTATAATTTACCTCGGTCTGTACTGATTCTCAGCCTGACGCCACTGCACTAAGCTGTCTACAGGAGGTGGGATCTGTAATGTATTCTGTATGTACCACCTGACTTCCTGTCTGGGTGACCACCCTTGAAGTACATCTCAAGATGCGGTCGGTCACAAGTTCTACCCGCTATGCTACAGCCTAACTCCGGTGACCTTGCTGCACACAAGATGACGGCAGATAAAGAGGGTCACTGTGACATCGATTTTGCGTTGTCAAAAATTGGATCGCCAAATTGTCGGTAAATAGAGCCGCAAAGGTGGTCGTGGAAATTAAATTTTTATTCAAATAAACAAATTAAAGGGTTTCTGTCACCAGTTTTTTCGGTATGAATCAGCCTGACATTAGAGATGTGCTAATGTCACCTGATTCCAAATATATATCTGTTTTATTTACTGGTGCCCCCATTTTTATATAAAATGAACTTTTATTTTATGCTAATAAGGCCTCTAGGTGCAAGGGGCGTTACCCCTGCTCCTAGAGGCTCTGTTGATTGACAGGACCAGGCAGAGAAGAAACACTCGATTCACCATAGCTTGCAAGGACCTTCAATGATGTCATGACCATGTGATCAGTCACATGGTTAGGATCACACAAACAGCCTGTCTCCTCCTAAACCATGTGACTGATCACATGGTCATGACATCATTGAAGGTCCTTGCAAGCTATGGTGAATCGAGTGTTTCTTCTCTGCCTGGTCCTATATTTGGTCACAGTGTATAAGCAAGACTACACTGCTCTGCTCTGACTTGGTTCAGAGTACAATAAAGTCAGGCACAGCCACTCAGCAATGCAACAAATAAATTAGCTCTCACAGATACTCCCTCACGCAATCTAAAGTCACACACTTAATTCAACCACACACTTAAAGTCAAACACGCGAACGCTCAAACTCGCATATTATCTCTGCTTTTATAAGTGGGAAATATTGGTGCCAATATTCAAAAAGGGTCCAAAAACAGAGCCTGGAAACTATAGGCCGGTAAGTTTAACTTCTGTTGTGGGTAAACTGTTTGAAGGTTTTCTGAGAGATGCTATCTTGAAGTACCTCAATGAAAATAAGCAAATAACTCCATATCAGCATGGCTTCATGAGGGATCGGTCATGTCAAACCAATTTAATCAGTTTCTATGAGGAGGTAAGTTCTAGACTTGACCGCGGCGACTCAATGGATGTCGTATATTTGGACTTCTCCAAAGCGTTTGACACGGTACCACATAAAGGGTTAGTATACAAAATGAGAATGCTTGGCCTGGGAGAAAATGTCTGTATGTGGGTAAGTAACTGGCTCAGTGATAGAAAACAGAGGGTGGTTATTAACGGTACATACTCAGATTGGGTCACTGTCACTAGTGGGGTACCACAGGGGTCAGTATTGGGCCCTATTCTCTTCAATATATTTATTAATGATCTTGTAGAAGGCTTGCACAGTAAAATATCAATTTTTGCAGATGACACTAAACTGTGTAAAGTAATTAACACAGAAGAGGACAGTACACTGCTACAGATGGATCTGGATAGACTGGAGGCTTGGGCAGAGAAGTGGCAGATGAGGTTTAACACTGACAAATGTAAGGTTATGCATATGGGAAGGAATAATGCAAGTCACCAGTACATACTAAATGGTAAAGCATTGGGTAACTCTGACATGGAAAAGGACCTAGGAATTTTAGTGAACAGTAAACTAAGCTGTAGAAACCAGTGTCAGATAGCTGCTGCCAAGGCCAATAAGATAATGGGTTGCTTCAAAAGAGGCATAGATGGCGGTGATGAGAACATAGTCCTGCCACTTTACAAATCACTAGTCAGACCACACATGGAGGACTGTGTACAGTTCTGGGCTCCTGTGAACAAGGCAGACATAGCAGAGCTGGAGAGGGTTCAGAGGAGGGCAACTAAAGTCATAACTGGAATGGGTGGACTACAGGACCCAGAAAGATTATCAAAATTAGGCTTATTCACTTTAGAAAAAAGACGACTGAGGGGAGATGTAATAACTATGTATAAATATATCAGGGGTCAGTACAGAGATCTCTCCCATCATCTATTTATCCCGAGGACTGTGACTGTGACGAGGGGACATCCTCTGCGTCTGGAGGAAAGAAGGTTTGTACACAAACATAGAAGAGGATTCTTTACGGTAAGAGCAGTGAGACTATGGAACTCTCTGCCTGAGGAGGTGGTGATGGGAAGTTCACTATAAGAGATCAGGAGGGGCCTGGATGTATTTCTGGAGGGTAATAATATTACAGGTTATAGTTACTAGAGAGGGGTCGTTGATCCAGGGAGTTATTCTGATGCCTGATTGGAGTCGGGAAGGAATTTTTCCCCCTAAAGTGAGGAAAATTGGCTTCAACCTCACAGGGTTTTTTGCCTTCCTCTGGATCAACTTGTAGGAAAACAGGCTGAACTGGATGGACAGATGTCTTTTTTCGGCCTTACAAACTATGTTAGGTGACATTAGCACATCTCTTATGTCAGCCTGATTCATACCGAAAAAACTGGTGACAGAAACCCTTTAAGCAACATTGCAAATAATTTTTGAGATGGGGGAAGGGATGGACAGCTTACATGTTAGGCCTCGTTCACATTTCCGCGTCAGTGTCAAATCCGTAAAAAAAAAAAAAAAAAAGCATTGTCCGTGAAGGATCCGTTATTGGTCCATGTGTCTGTTTTTACCATTCGGGCGTCATCTGTAAGTCACTGATGTTGCTCAGCTGAAAAATACAGGTAATTTCCAAAGAATCTCCTATCAGTCTCCAGTGAAAAACAGATGCAACACGGATGCAATGTGATTTTCACAGACCATAGACTTCAATGGGCGTGCATGCCCCCGTGGATTTTTTTATAGACCCACAGTCAGTAAAAAAAAAAAAAAAATACTGAAATGTGAACAGACACTTAAAAATTTAAATCAATGGGTACGTGTGCTGTCCGCAAAAAATGCGGACAGCGCACGTCGGTGAAAAACGGAAATGTGAAAAAATGGGTCCGACGCCCCTCCTGTGAGCACCGCAGCTTCCTCGCAGCCTACAAAGCACAGTGCCGTCCATTGGATAGTGGCCATGCTTGTTACTGCAGCTCAGCCTCATTCACTTGATTGGAACCGAGCTGTACCCAGGTCATGTGACCAATGAACGTGACATCACCGGCCTAGTAAGAGGACACAGAGCTGATCAGCAGGAGTGCCAGGAGATAGACCCCCATTGATCACATAATGATGACCCTATCCTGAGGATAGGTCATCCGTTTTAAAGACTCGGACTACCGCTTTAACAATTACATCTGCCATTCACAACTTCACCACAAGAGGGCGAGCCTTTTCACTTTTGCAGTGAAAGCAGTTTCCACATTTTATATCAATACATCTTATTCATTAATACAATTAAACTGACAGCAAGCATAGCTCTTGAAAATGGTGAAAACCTGAAACACAAAGTTCATTAGAAATCTGCAAAACTCTTGACGATATGACGAGCCCTTTAAGAGACTTTCGGCACATTTCCTTTTGTAGCTTCTTGTGCCTCCTCCATCTTTCAAGTTATTACAAAATGTATGTTTTTAGTCACATCTGACTCTGGGAAAGCTGAGTGAGTCCTCCTATACAGTCAGCGACTCCAGAGCTCTATGGAGGGGCTTACTGCGAAACAACGAGGAGTGGGATGACACCGCCGCCTCCTGCGCCGGTCCAGCTTTTTCTGTGACAACAAAACAAGCTTTATTAATCTGTGACAAAGTCAAGAAATGCAAAAGACAACGGAAGCCGCTTCTTTTACCTGGACACGTGACCTGCACCTCTGTCGGAAGCACGGCAGTAACAGCGCCGTACTGCAGCTTTGCAGAGAAGCAAAAATTCTGGTTGTCGATCGTCACGTTGTAGCTGAAGGAGAGGACGGTGTGGAGGGAATTTCTCTGCAGGGTGTCCGGGACGTAGGTGCCCTCAGCGCCCTGTGTGTAAAGTGACATATCTTAAATGCAGCTCTGGATGTGACTGGAGTATAAGGTATGAGGCGTACAGCATAGTTCTAGATTTAATACATAAAATAATGGCCGCTGTAGCCATTGTGTCTCCTGTTTTGTGTTATTCTCCATTTGGCCACCAGGTGGCAGCCTCAGTCAGTGATCCACATATCGGAGAACTCCGGAGACAATGAGCTGCACCAAACTGGGAGTTCAGCGTGGACAAAGTGTTCTCATTCCCTGAGAGCAAGCAGAGAGACATTATAAAACCCAAGTATATGAGGACACACGGATACCTGAAGCTGATCGGCCTGGAATTTTCTACCCGCGAACCCGTTCAGATGGTCAAACAGAACAGAGAGGAATTTTTTCAGGTCCGACTGCAGGTGCGAATTGGTGATTTCTTTGAGAGGAATGAAGGGCGGGACGTTGTGGCGGGTGATCCGCGGCTTCTTCAGACTGTGAACCTGGATGTAATAGGAGTCCAGGTAGTGGCCTTCAAAGGCCGTGCTGAGGCAGAAGCAAACCCCATGGTCCGTCTTCTTCCCGCTGATGCCTGAAAACACAGAGGTAATGCCCACAGACCTTACACTTCTCACAGCTGAGAGTTTGTTACACTTGTATCCAGCCTGAGCCAAATACATGAGCAGCACAAACCTCTCTCCTGTCCTGTCTGTGTTACAATGGATCAATGCAGTCACAGACTGTAAGCTCTTGTGGGCAGGGTCCTCACTGCTATTGTTTGCACTGTGGGGGTACATTCACACTGCAGTCTATGGGGCTACTCACATAGCGGTTTTCTTAAAGACCAGTGAATAGCACCCATCAAAAAATAGGACACGTCCAATAGTGGGCCACTGAGAGACAGACTGACGCCATTAAAATCAATGGGTCCTTGTTTACCCGCTCTTAAAAGGTATATGGGCAGCAGGCGGGAGTAAGAAAAAAAAAACAACTAATACTCACCTCGCCACAGGCAGCCCAATGAACACTCGATTCGCACCGTAGGCAGTAGGACCTGCGCACCCAACGTGGTAACGTCACATGATCTGAGAGCGTCACGTCCTGCCGCCTCTGGCGCGAAGCGAGTGTTTGTGGGACTGCCTGTGGGTAGGTGAGTATTTTATTTTTTAATCTGCTGCTGCTAATGGGGCGAGGATTAAGGTCTAGTGGCTTTATATATAAAGGGGGCACTGTGGTGGTGTATTATATCTACAGATGGCACTGTGAGGCGTGGGGGGGGGCATTATATATATACTGGGGCCACTATAGACACTGGGGGCAATATAGTGGGCATTATTTATACTGGCGGCACTGTGGTGGTGTATTATATCTACAGAAAAAAAAAAAAAAGCTCATGAAATTCATCTGTTTTTAATAATTGATGCAAAACGGCTGTTAAAACCGGATAGACGGGCAGAAAATAGATGCATACCCAGATGCAAAATGACTATGAAAAACTGACAGTGTATCCGTTTTTTTTTCTCCTTAGGCTAGTTAAAGACAAGTAAGTGCAGTGCGAGAAAGACACTGCGTGTGTCAGTGTGAGTTCCCGTCCTGACCTCCCCTCCGCTCACAGGATCGCGCGGCATTATGATGATTTATAACGCTGTATGTTCCTGCCAGACCTGGAATCTACTGAACTGTTCTGACATAATGCCGTCAGTGTAATTCAGTAGATTCCAGGTCTCTCAGGTACATACAGCGTTATAAATCATTATAATGCCGTGCAATCCTGTGAGAGGAGAGGAGGTCAGAACGGGAACTCACACTGACACACGCAGGGTGTTTCCCGCACCGAACTCGCTCATCTGTAACTAGCCTCGCAGGATATGTTGGCGCTATACACAGATTATTACTGGTATGCTCCCCCTGCCCACACTACCTGTGAACCACAGTGCCTCCATGACGCCCTTCATTTCCTCCAGCCTCAGCTCCTGCAGGGCTTCCTGGGTGCCTGGTCCTAGCGGGCGGCTTCCCTCGTCTCCTGCTGACAGCGCCTGGATCTGAGAAGACGACATGTGAGGTTTCCATCAATCTCGTATATTACACCGCCTCCCACCTCAATGGCGGCACTGACCTCCTCCCTCTGCTGCCTGATCTTTGCCTGCAGCTCGTCTCTCTCCTTCTTCAGCTGCAGGATCATCTCCCTCTTGTCCAGCACGATGTCCTCCTCACGGCGGCTCTGCTCTTGTCTGGCGGCCAAGTTGTGCGCCAAGGTCTCCAGCTGCTCCAGATGTGACAGGACGCCTACCCCGCAGGAGACAGACAGGTCAGCATATCCACACACAGGCCGTGTCCATCTAAAGGACACTACAACTCCCAGCATGCCCTGAAGGGGCAATTACAGGGACTGCAATTTGTCTAAGGGTTCTAGGCATGTTAACCTCTTACCAGCCTTCTGTAGATATAATACACCACCACAGTGCCCCCAGTATAAATAATGCCCACTATACTGCCCCCCACCCCTCAAAGTGCCATCTGTAGATATAATACACCACCACAGTGCCTCCAGTATAAATAATGCCCACTATATTGCCCCGAGTATATATAATGCCCCCCACCCCTCAAAGTGCCATCTGTAGCTATAATATACCACCACAGTGCCTCCAGTATAAATAATGCCCACTATACTGCCCCCAGTATATATAATGCCCCCCACCCCTCAAAGTGCCATCTGTAGATATAATACACCACCACAGTGTCCCCAGTATAAATAATGCCCACTATATTGCCCCCAGTGTCTATAGTGGCGCCAGTATAAATAAGGCCCCCCACCCCTCAAAGTGCCATCTGTAGATATAATACACCACCACAGTGTCCCCAGTATAAATAATTCCCACTGTATTGCCCCCAATATATATATATAATGCCCCCCACCCCTCAAAGTGCCATCTGTAGATATAATACACCACCACAGTGCCTCCAGTATAAATAATGCCCACCCATAACTGTGCCAGCTGTGAGAACCCACAGCAGGGGTCGGGATCTGCCATAACTCCCATTGTGGCCACAGTGAAATAAGGGAAGGAAAAACACTTGGAATCAAAAGCCTGAAAAATGTGGAAACGCTTTTTTTTTGCATCTGCTCATTAAAAAAAAAAGGAGGAAAATTTAAAGGGGTTGTCCAGGAGTTCAATATTTATACCCTATTCTCAGGATAGGTTATCATGTGAACACAGACGTAAAAGTAGCCTGAGCGCTCATGCACACGAACGTATTTGCCTTCCGTGTCTGTTCTGTTTTTTTTTTTTTTTTTTTGCGGAACCATCCATTTCAATTGGTCCCAAAAAAAATGGAAGTTACTCCGTGTGCATTCCGTTTCCGTTCTGCAAAAAAAAATAGACCATGTCCTATTATGGACCGCAACACGGACAAGGATAGGACTGTACTATTAGGGGCCTGCTGTTCCGTTCTACAACATACGGAATGCACACGGTCTTTAGCTGCATATTTTGCGAATCCGTTTTTTTTTTCAGATCGCAAAATACATAGGGTGGTGTGCATGAGCCCTTAGGCTGAATACACACACAGATTATTAGAGGCACTTTTGCATAATTAAAACCCCAGCTGTCAGCGTCTGTGATGGCTAACCGCCGGCACTCCAGCTGTGGTAAAACTACAACTCCCAGTATGCACTGCTTAGCTGTTCTCAGAACTCCATAGAAATGAATGGAGCATGCTGGGAGTCGTAGTTTCACCACAGCTGGAGTGCCAGAGGTTAGCCATGACTTGCATAGGGGATATGAAACTCAGGACAGACATGTTTTTATTTATTTATTTATTTAATTTATTTATTTATTATTGCTACTGTCTTTTTTTTTTTTTTTTTTTAAACACAGCATGTTGAAACAATGGAGTTTTTTTCAGGCATGGTTCCATCTTTTTTTATAGGGAGAAAATGCCTGAAAAAGACCACCAGCCACAGATTGTTTTGAAAAATAAAAATAAAAAATTTAAAAAGTCCTAAAAACTCACAAGCTTTTTTGTGTTAAATAAATGCAAGAAAAAAAATCTGTGTGAAAGAAACATAAATCATATGCAGTTTTTATTTGCTCATCACGCATATTTGGTTCCACCATCACATTGATGGTGTGTCCTCAGGATAAGTCATCAGTATGTGATCGGTGGGGGGCCGACTCTCTCCCGGTGACCCCAGTGAAATCCTCACAGCGCCGCACATTGTATAGTGGCTGTGCTTGGTACTGCAGCCCAGGACAGCTGATAGGCAGGGGTGCCGGGTGTCAGACCCCCACCGATCAGATACTGGTGACCTACCCTGAGAATAGGTCATCAGTATTTAACACCCCACCCCGGACAAACCCTTTAAGATGACAATTGTCTGTGACTTACGATCATCACAGAAATCTCAAATATGTTTGGTTTCGTGTTCCCCCTCACCTTCTCTGAAGAGCGTCTCCACCTGCTCCATGGCCGCTCCTGGTCACCAAGACCTCAAACACGAAGAAAATGCTGGACGTCACCTGAAGAGGACAGAAAAATTAAAAAAAAAAAAAAGTTAAAATATAAAATATAATAATTACAATAAACAATTAGAAATAACATAATAAAACAAAATAATTAAATATAAACAATACATATAAAAATGAATTAAAAATACAAAAAGGTAAAACGATAAATTATTTATACATAAAACGCTCTAACTACATGTCCCAGCATGTCCTGGCAGCTACAGATTTGGATGGCATGATGGGAGTTGTAGTACAGCAGCAGATGTACCGCACTTTTGTACTGCATGACATATACACAGTACAGTACAACTTATGACGCTAGCACGCTGCAGTTTGAATGCTGTCTTCACTGCAATGCATACATGATGAGAGTGGTAGTCCCTGCAAATAATGAAATATAGTCACCACATAAAACGTTAAGAAAAATTCAGAATTCAGAAACAGAACTTGCTGGGAATTACAATGCACGTAATATAAGAATATTCAGAAGTCATGCTAAGACCTATTAAGCCAAAGCAAGAGTCAACAGACCTCATACTGTGCTCAGCCATATCTACCGCCAAACGTCTTGATCCGTCTGGTTAATAGAAAATGAATTCAATTTGAACGCGGTAACAATGATGTCTTCAAAATGAGCCGGCAGCTAGTAATCTGACGCCATTTTGATGTAGACCATAAACGCTCACTTTATTTAATCCTCAAGGCCGCAGAGGTGGAGACATATATTATAAAATATTCAGCTCTCTAGTTTTTGAATGTCTTCGGTTACCTGGAAACAAATGGAAAATTAAACGTGCATGCTGATTGGTGATTAGTGGAACGTTCAGCCAATAATATTTCCCATTCTAATGAGCACAAAGGGGGGCGGTCCTGATAATATGATTGGCGAATAGATTGCTAACCAATCGAATCGTACTCCTTCGTTACTGTACATGTGGAGCGCTGAATAACTTTATTAACAGCTGTAAGAAGAAGACAGCGGGAGGAGGCTGGATGGCAGCACTGGTGCAGTACGTGGTGCTCCGCAGGGACTTGCAGTCTAACCTCGGGTGGCCGCTTGGAGCTCTGGTAGCTCAGGCCTGCCATGCAGCCACAGCTGTCATTCATCTCCACTACCAGCAGCCGCAGACTCAGGCTTACCTGCAGGAGCTGGACACCATGCACAAAGTGGTGCTGGAGGTGAGCGTTAGAGAGAGGGTCTCCACCCCTGTCCTAAAGGGAATATGTCATCCGGATATCTACAGTAATACATGAGTAGTCCTGCAGATAAGGAGTCCACATCACAATTTCTATTTTCCTACTGCCCCTGGTTCCCCCAGTGTCAGCACTCAGAGCTGCACTGAATTACATTGTCAGACTGCATGCCCATGAGTCCTCTCCATTATATCAGCACAGTGCATCAGTCTGGACTGTGTATTTCAGTGCAGCGCTGATAGCAGCGAACCAAGGGCAGTTGGAAAATAAAAAATGGTAAACTGGACTTATCTGCAGGACTACTGATGTATTACTGTCGATAATAGTCCAAAATCGGGGTGTCAGGGTGGTGCCTCCTGTGTATAAGAATATAACTACTATAATACTGCCTCCTATGTACAAGAATATAACTACTATAATACTGCCTCCTATGTATAAGAATATAACTACTATAATACTGCCTCCTATGTACAAGAATATAACTACTATAATACTGCTCCTATGTACAAGAATATAACTACTATAATACTGCTCCTATGTACAAGAATATAACTACTATAATACTGCTCCTATGTACAAGAATATAACTACTATAATACTGCTCTCTATGTACAAGAATATAACTACTATAATACTGCTCCTATGTACAAGAATATAACTACTATAATACTGCTCCTATGTACAAGAATATAACTACTATAAATACTGCCCTATGTACAAGAATATAACTACTATAATAATACTGCTCCTATGTACAAGAATATAACTACTATAATACTGCTCCTATGTACAAGAATATAACTACTATAATACTGCTCCTATGTACAAGAATATAACTACTATAATACTGCTCCTATGTACAAGAATATAACTACTATAATACTGCTTCCTATGTACAAGAATTAACTACTATAATACTGCTCCTATGTACAAGAATATAACTACTATAATACTGCTCCTATGTACAAGAATATAACTACTATAATACTGCCTCCTATGTACAAGAATATAACTACTATAATACTGCTCCTATGTACAAGAATATAAACTACTATAATACTGCCTCCTATGTACAAGAATATAACTACTATAATACTGCCTCCTATGTACAAGAATATAACTACTATAATACTGCTCCTATGTACAAGAATATAACTACTATAATACTGCTCCTATGTACAAGAATATAACTACTATAATACTGCCTCCTATGTACAAGAATATAACTACTATAATACTGCCTCCTATGTACAAGAATATAACTACTATAATACTGCTCCTATGTACAAGAATATAACTACTATAATACTGCTCCTATGTACAAGAATATAACTACTATAATACTGCTCCTATGTACAAGAATATAACTACTATAATACTGCTCCTATGTACAAGAATATAACTACTATAATACTGCTCCTATGTACAAGAATATAACTACTATAATACTGCTCCTATGTACAAGAATATAACTACTATAATACTGCTCCTATGTACAAGAATATAACTAACTATAATACTCACTCCTATGTTACAAGAATATAACTACTATAATACTGCTCCTATGTACAAGAATATAACTACTATAATACTGCTCCTATGTACAAGAATATAACTACTAATAATACTGCTCCTATGTACAAGAATATAACTACTATAATACTGCTCCTATGTACAAGAATATAACTACTATAATACTGCTCCTATGTACAAGAATATAACTACTATAATACTGCCTCCTATGTACAAGAATATAACTACTAAATACTCCCTAGTACAAGAATATAACTACTATATACTGCTCCTATGTACAAGAATATAACTACTATAATACTGCTCCTATGTACAAGAATATAACTACTATAATACTGCCTCCTATGTACAAGAATATAACTACTATAATACTGCTCCTATGTACAAGAATATAACTACTATAATACTGCACCCTATGTACAAGAATATAACTACTATAATACTGCTCCTATGTACAAGAATATAACTACTATAATACTGCACCTATGTACAAGAAAATAACTACTATAATACTGCTCCTATGTACAAGAATATAACTACTATAATACTGCTCCTATGTACAAGAATATAACTACTATAATACTGCTCCTATGTTACAAGAATATAACTACTAATAATACTGCTCCTATGCTACAAGAATATAACTACTATAATACTGCTCCTATGTACAAGAATATAACTACTATAATACTGCTGCTATGTACAAGAATATAACTACTATAATACTACTCCTATGTACAAGAATATAACTACTATAATACTGCCTCCTATGTACAAGAATATAACTACTATAATACTGCTCCTATGTACAAGAATATAACTACTATAATACTGCCTCCTATGTACAAGAATATAAACTACTATAATACTGCTCCTATGTACAAGAATATAACTACTATAATACTGCTCCTATGTACAAGAATATAACTACTATAATACTGCCTCCCTATGTACAAGAATATAACTACTATAATACTGCTCCTATATACAAGAATATAACTACTATAATACTGCTCCTATGTACAAGAATATAACTACTATAATACTGCTCCTATGTACAAGAATATAACTACTATAATACTGCTCCTATGTACAAGAATATAACTACTATAATACTGCTCCTATGTACAAGAATATAACTACTATAATACTGCCTCCTATGTACAAGAATATAACTACTATAATACTGCTCCTATGTACAAGAATATAACTACTATAATACTGCTCCTATGTACAAGAATATAACTACTATAATACTGCTCCTATGTACAAGAATATAACTACTATAATACTGCCTCCTATGTACAAGAATATAACTACTATAATACTGCTCCTATGTACAAGATATATAACTACTATAATATACTGCTCCTATGTACAAGAATATAACTACTATAATACTGCTCCTATGTACAAGAATATAACTACTATAATACTGCTCCTATGTACAAGAATATAACTACTATAATACTGCCTCCTATGTACAAGATATAAACTACTATAATACTGCTCCTATGTACAAGAATATAACTACTATAATACTGCCTCCTATGTACAAGAATATAACTACTATAATACTGCTCCTATGTACAAGAATATAACTACTATAATACTGCCTCCTATGTACAAGAATATAAACTACTATAATACTGCTCCTATGTACAAGAATATAACTACTATAATACTGCCTCCTATGTACAAGAATATAACTACTATAATACTCTCCTATGTACAAGAATATAACTACTATAATACTGCTCCTATGTACAAGAATATAACTACTATAATACTGCTCCTATGTACAAGAATATAACTACTATAATACTGCTCCTATGTAAAGAATATAACTACTATAATACTGCTCCTATGTACAGAATATAACTACTATAATACTGCTCCTATGTACAAGAATATAACTACTATAATACTGCTCCTATGTACAAGAATATAACTACTATAATACTGCTCCTATGTACAAGAATATAACTACTATAATACTGCTCCTATGTACAAGAATATAACTACTATAATACTGTCCTATGTACAAGAATATAACTACTATAATACTGCTCCCTATGTACAAGAATATAACTACTATAATACTGCTCCTAGTACAAGAATATAACTACTATAAATACTGCTCCTATGTACAAGATATAACTACTATAATACTGCTCCTATGTACAAGAATATAATACTATAATACTGTCCTATGTACAAGAATATAACTACTATAATACTGATCCTATGTACAAGAATATAACTACTATAATACTGCTCCTATGTACAAGAATATAACTACTATAATACTGCTCCTATGTACAAGAATATAACTACTATAATACTGCTCCATGTACAAGAATATAACTACTATAATACTGCTCCTATGTACAAGAATATAACTACTATAATACTGCTCCTATGTACAAGAATATAACTACTATAATACTGATCCTATGTACAAGAATATAACTACTATAATACTGATCCTATGTACAAGAATATAACTACTATAATACTGATCCTATGTACAAGAATATAACTACTATAATACTGCTCCTATGTACAAGAATATAACTACTATAATACTGCTCCTATGTACAAGAATATAACTACTATAATACTGCTCCCATGTACAAGAATATAACTACTATAACACTGCTCCCTTTATAACAAGTATTGGCGGTGTTTGTCCTTCCAGGTCCCGGATGAGGTCACATTGACCGGTTTAGCTGAGACATTGAGTGAGGCCAATATCGATCACAAACTGTGGATAGAACAACCTGAGAACATCCCCACCTGTATCGCCCTCAGACCGTACCCCAAGGAAGAAGTGCACCGCTACTTGAAGAAGTTTAAACTTCTGAAGTGATGGGTCGGGATGAACCATTATTGACCGTCCTCCTCTTCCTGTTGATGACATCTGTCCCAGTTTAGGAAGTGTACTGTTTTTGTGGACGTCTGTGGGCCTGAGCTTCCGGCTGCCGCTGGAGACATCTGACCCTCGTACAGCGAGAGGCTGTTTTGTTTTTTGTTTTTTTCTTTTAAAATTAATAATTAAACATATTTAATTTTTTTGTGATTTATTTATTACTTTTTACCTTCACGGTTTACATCTGTAAGAACTTCCATCTTACCTTTACATCAGGGAGGGAAACTCTTGACGAATGAAGTGCTTCCTTCCAGTACCAAGTGTGGCCCCAAGCTGTCACTGACGGTGTCCAGCTTCATCCATCTCAGGAGGAGTAGTCGTGCTCCTGGAAGATGATGGAAGCACTGTATAACTGCTAACTCAATGCAGAACCGGGAGCGACCGTTCCCTCTGGTAGTGAAATACTGTGTGAGTACTGTGATGTTTAGGATGGATGCATAGGTGGCAGGGTACTAAGAGGACACCCTAATGGGCAGGGAGACTCTGACTACAGTGTGAGGGGTATTCTACCTGCCATGGATGCTCTAGAGTCATTATAACTACTGTGAGTCATAGTATGGACTCTGTAACTGTTGGTGGTCATGAGTTGGCATTTCTTGGTGGCAATGTACTAAGGGGGTATAGCGATCTATTGAGGCACTATGATGGTACAGTAACCAGGATTATGGAGGGATGGCTGCTTTGAGGACTGTATAGCGATATTGTAACTTCTCTGGAGGCACAATAACAACTCTGTGGGACAATATGTGTACTTTGACTGTTAAGTTCTCCCTTTGGGGACTGTAGTTAGCGTGGTGCCATGAGAATACTGTATGGTTTCTACCATGACGTTGGGACTCTCTATTGGCAGGTGATACTATCCCGTCTGTCCCTCATTATATTAAATACACTCTAGAACCTTCTACTTTTGGGGTGATCGTTATATAAGGAGCACACAACAGAAAATGTCACATACAGTAGGGATAAAAAGTATTTAGTCAGCCACCAATCGTGCAAGTTCTCCCACTTAAAAAGATGAGGTCGGCCTATAATTGACATCATAGGTAGACCTCAACTATGAGAGACAAAATGAGAAAACAAATCCAGAAAATCACATTGTCTGATTTTTAAAGAATTTATTTGCAAATTATGGTGGAAAATAAGTATTTGGTCAATCACAAAAGTTCATCTCAATACTTTGTTATATCTCCTTTGTTGCCAATGACAGAGGTCAAACATTTTCTGTAAGTCTTCACAAGGTTGGCACACACTGTTGCTGGTACGTTGGCCCATTCCTCCATGCAGATCTCTAGAGCAGTGATGTTTTGGGGCTGTCGCTGGGCAACACAGACTTTCAACTCCCTCCAAAGGTTTTCTATGGAGTTGAGATCTGGAGACTGGCTAGGCCACTCCAGGACCTTGAAATGCTTCTTACGAAGCCACTGCTTCGTTGCCCTGGCGGTGTGCTTGGGATCATTGTCATGCTGAAAGACCCAGCCACGTTTCATCTTCAATGCCCTTGCTGATGGAAGGAGGTTTGCACTCAAAATCTCACGATACATGGCGCCATTCATTCTTTCATGTACAATGATCAGTCGTCCTGGTCCCTTTGCAGAGAAACAGCCCCAAAGCATGATGTTGCCACCCCCATGCTTCACAGTGGGTATGGTGTTCTTTGGATGCAACTCAGCATTCACTGTCCTCCAAACACGACGAGTTGTGTTTCTACCAAACAGTTTTACTTTGGTTTCATCTGACCATATGACATTCTCCCAATACTCTTCTGGAACATCCAAATGCTCTCTAGCAAACTTCAGACGGGCCTGGATATGTACAGGACACGTCTGGCACTGCAGGATCTGAGTCCCTGGCGGCGTAGTGTGTTACTGACGGTAGCCTTTGTTACGTTGGTCCCAGCTTTCTACAGGTCATTCACTAGATTCCCCCGAGTGGTTCTGGGATTTTTGCTCATAGTTCTTGTGATCATTTTGACCCCATGGGGTGAGCTCTTGCGTGGAGCCCCTGATCGAGATTATCAGTGGTCTTGTATGTCCTTCATTTTCTAATTATTGCTCCCATAGTTGATTTCTTCACACCAAGCTGCTTGCCTATTGCAGATTCAGTCTTCCCAGTCTGGTGCAGGTCTACAATTTTGTTTCTGGTGTCCTTCGACAGCTCTTTGGTCTTCACCATAGTGGAGTTTGGAGTGTGACTGTTTGAGGTTGTGGACAGGTGTCTTTTATACTGATAACAAACAGGAGCCATTACTACAGGTAATGAGTGGAGGACAGAGGAGCCTCTTAAAGAAGTTACAGGTCTGTGAGAGCCAGAAATCTTGCTTATTTGTAGGTGACCAAATACTTATTTTCCACCATAATTTGCAAATAAATTCTTTAAAAATCAGACAATGTGATTTTCTGGATTTGTTTTCTCATTTTGTCTCTCATAGTTGAGGTCTACCTATGATGTCAATTACAGGCCGACCTGATCTTTTTAAGTGGGAGAACTTGCACAATTGGTGGCTGACTAAAAACTTTTTTCCCCACTGTATATAGTACCTGCCGGCCTACAACATAAGGGCTTTTTCACACAAGCGGATTCAGTTCAAGAAGTCCGCAGCGTTTAGGAGAGCCAAGCCCATTCTGGACAGAAGAGGCACAGAGCATTAACATGATTAATAATGCTCCGTGCCTCATCTATCCAGAACGGGGCTTGGCTCTCCTACACGCTGCGAATTTCTCGAACTGAATCCGCTCGTGTGAAAGGGCCCTAAAGGTCTGATTGACACGATCAGACCAGGAATCGTGGTCTGTGTGTTGGCTGCATCTCCCAGGCCAGCCAAAATGACTGTGTTATTGTACCGTATTTTTCGCCCTATAAGACACACTTTTTTTCCCCCAAAAGTAGGGGGAAAAATGTGGTGCGTCTTATAGGGCGAATACAAGTGAGCTGCTTCCATAAGGAAGCGCTCACTTGTACGTAGGGACCCCCATCAGACCTCAGATCAGCCCACCCAGCCACTTATAAAAACCTTAGAGAGTGGAGCGCAGGACCGGAGGGCAGCGGCAGCGCAGGACAGGTAAGTAAGGTTTTTATAAGTGGTTGGGTGGGCTGATTTGAGGTCTGATGGGGGCACAAGACGCTGATCTGAGGTCTGATGGGGGCACAATACGCTGATCTGAGGTCTGATGGGGGCACATTAAGCCTATCTGAGGTCTGATGGGGCACATTCTGCTGATCTGAGGTCTGATGGGGGTACATTCTGCTGATCTGAGGTCTGATGGGGGCACATTCTGCTGATCTGAGGTCTGATGGGGGCACATTCTGCTGATCTGAGGTCTGATGGGGGCACATTCTGCTGATCTGAGGTCTGATGGGGGCACATTCTGCTGATCTGAGGTCTGATGGGGGCACATTCTGCTGATCTGAAGTCTGATGGGGCCATAGTGGGCTGATCTGAGGTCTGTTGGGGGTCTGACATGGAGGGCTGATATGGGGTCTGATGTGATGTCCTGAAATTTTTGGGCAGTCTGATAAGAGGATCTGATGAAAAATATTTTTTTCTTATTTTCCTACTCTAAAACCTAGGTGCGTCTTATGGGCCGGTGTGTCTTATAGGGCGAAAAATATGGTACTTTATGGTACAGTCTCTATCTGCTCGTCTGGCTATTGCAGTGTACTGACATGATGATGTTGGCATACCGCAACAGCCTCGCTATGAGATTAGAGAATGACTATGATACAGTCAGTTTGAGTCAAGGGAGTCATGCGAATCAGTCCTTGGTCGCAATATGGAGACCACCAGAGGCATCATTATAACCCTGCCCTCTTCTGATAATCATATGATGGTTTGTTTCATGGAAGTAGCAGTGCTGAGTTTGTCTTCTCACATAGTTCATGGTGATATCAGTGTGTTACATAAAATACCACAGTGGTTTCAGCAGCAGTCTGTGATGTCATATTAGTAGGATATGCAACGTGTCTTAACACTTTATCTGAAAGAAGAGGTAAATTCCGGGCTCGGTGTCTGTTCTCAACACTGGAAATGACATTACCAGCCTTTCCACAGCTATATTTATAGGGTGGTCCAAAAGCAGACATCTGAATAAATGGAAAACGGTGGTTGGGAACTCCATCTTGTGTGTGGCATGTTGCTAAGGGGAAGGGTGCAAATCTGTGGGGGGCGGTGTCCAGCACAGTGGCTATTTTTGAAAGCCACCATCTTGGAACCAAGTTGATATTTTCTGAGGGGAAGTTGTGTGTGTGACATATGCATCTCATAGAGAATTCGACGAGGTATCCAAATCTGTGCTTACATGTGACATAGAATGATTCCTGCCAAAGTTATTAATCATTTTCTCTTTGTTACAGACACAGATATGGCTGTGAGATTAACATGTGAGGAGCAGACAGAGATTGTGCTGATCTCCGAGGGAATGCAATGAATTTCAATGCCACCCTAACCCTAGCCATGGTGGATGGGTGGTCTCGGGTGCCGAGCATTGAAACCTGCTGCAATAACTCTGGTACCGCGCTCCCCAGAGATCAGCACAATCTCTGTCTTCTCCTCACATGTTAATCTCGTAGCCGTAACTGTGTCTGTAACAAAGAGAACTTTGTCAGTAATAAAAATATGTCACATTAAGCACAGATTTGGGTTCAAATCAGATACATATGTCACATGCACAACTTCCAATTTGAAAATATCAACTTTATTCTGAGATAGCAGCTTTTAAAATGGCCAATGTAGTTGCCATCTTGGAACTACAGTCATGGCCAAAAGTTTTGAGAATGACACAAATCTTCTATTTTCACATGATCTGCTGCCCTCTGGTTTTTATGTGTGTTTGTCAGATGTTTTTATCACATACAGAAATATAATTGCAATCATATTATGAGTAACAAAAGCTTATATTGACAGTTAGAATGAGTTAATGCAGCAAGTCAATATTTGCAGTGTTGACCCTTCTTCTTCAGGACCTCTGCAATTCTCCCTGGCATGCTCTCAATCAACTTCTGGACCAAATCCTGACTGATAGCAGTCCATTCTTACACAATCAATGCTTGCATTTTGTCAGAATTTGTAGGTTTTTGTTTGTCCAGCCGTCTCTTGATGATTGACCACAAGTTCTCAATGGGATTAAGATCTGGGGAGTTTCCAGGCCATGGACCCAAAATCTCTATGTTTTGTTCCCTGAGCCATTTAGTTATCACCTTTGCTTTATGGCAAGGTGCTCCATCATGCTGGAAAAGGCATTGTTGATCGCCAAACTGCTCTTGGACGGTTGGGAGAAGTTGCTCTCGGAGGACATTCTGGTACCATTCTTTATTCATGGCTGTGTTTTTAGGCAAGACTGTGAGAGAGCCGATTCCCTTGGCTGAGAAGCAACCCCACACATGAATGGTTTCAGGATGCTTTACAGTTGGCATGAGACAAGACTGGTGGTAGCGCTCACCTCGTCTTCTCCGAATAAGCTGTTTTCCAGATGTCCCAAACAATCGAAAAGCGGATTCATCAGAGAAAATGACTTTCCCCCAGTCCTCAGCAGTCCACTCCCTGTACCTTTTGCAGAATATCAGTCTGTCCCTGATGTTTTTTCTGGAGAGAAGTGGCTTCTTTGCTGCCCTCCTTGAGACCAGGCCTTGCTCCAAGAGTCTCCGCCTCACAGTGCGTGCAGATGCACTCACACCTGCCTGCTGCCATTCCTGAGCAAGCTCTGCACTGCTGGTAGCCCGATCCCGCAGCTGAAACACTTTTAAGAGACGGTCCTGGCGCTTGCTGGTCTTTCTTGGGCGCCCTGGAGCCTTTTTGGCAACAATGGAACCTCTCTCCTTGAAGTTCTTGATGATGCGATAGATTGTTGACTGAGGTGCAATCTTTCTAGCTGCGATACTCTTCCCTGTTAGGCCATTTTTGTGCAGTGCAATGATGACTGCACGTGTTTCTTTAGAGATAACCATGGTTAACAGAAGAGAAACAATGATGCCAAGCACCAGCCTCCTTTTAAAGTGTCCAGTAGTGTCATTCTTACTTAATCATGACAGATTGATCTCCAGCCCTGTCCTCATCAACACCCACACCTGTGTTAATGGAGCAATCACTGAAACGATGTTAGCTGGTCCTTTTAAGGCAGGGCTTCAATGATGTTGAAATGTGTTTTGGGGGATAAAGTTCATTTTCTAGGCAAATATTGACTTTGCAAGTAATTGCTGTTACGCTGATCACTCTTTATAACATTCTGGAGTATATGCAAATTGCCATTATAAAAACTGAAGCAGTAGACTTTGTAAAAATTGATATTTGTATCATTCTCAAAACTTTTGGCCATGACTGTATGTTCCCCTTGGCAACATGCTACATACAGGACAGCGTTCCCAACCACCGTTTTACATTTGTTCAGGTGTCTCCATACTTTTGGATAATCTGCTGCATTAGGGGTAGATTCCGGGCTTGGAGTCTGTACTCACCATTTACCTTACTTTCCGCTGGCTTTCTACCCCTTTGCCCTAGGAAGGGTCAGTCCTTCAGCCATAGAGGTTTCCTTCACTATTGTTTTTCTTCTTCTTAGTGTTAAAGTTTACCATCCTCATGGCCATTTAATTACTGCTCTGATAATATGGGCTCATGCACATAACCATGTTCAGTCCAGGAAATACAGCCCAAGTCAGCCACATCTCCTGGACTGATGGCGGCTCCTCCAACCCAAACTTATTGCATCATAATGATTGATGGTGCAGTGAGGTTGGGTCAGAGGAGCCGCCATTGGTCTGTCTTAATAAATGACCCCAGTAGTGTCTTTCATCGCTCATTGACTCCCGTGACCAGAAACTCTGCAGATTTCGTTATTCCGTACTGCCAAACAAATACTGACATATAGCAGCCCAGTGGAGGCCAAAAAAAAGCCTGGTGTTTTTTGGGTGAGTGGAACCTTATGGATTTGTTTGGCATATCCCATGGGAGTGTAAGACAACGCTAACCAATTTGTTACATTTTCGGGAAATTGATATAACAATTTTTTTTAATTTTTTAAAAGAAAAATAAAATGACCAAAAACACTCCAAAATCAGAATTTTAAATGACTTTATTTACAATAAACAGAATAATTAAACATTTAACAAGCCAATAATATAACAGCACAAAGCAGTATTATTCAACCACCATAACCACTTCACCGCCTGCAAGATCTGCACGGCGCAGCCTGCAAAACAACGCAGAGCCTCCCGGCAGGAAAAAGGGGGGGGGGGTTCCAAAATATTTTGCAACTGTTTTAACAACATGTCACAGGTATCTGGAATCACATGGGTTCATGGAGCACCTTACTTTTTTTTTTAAATATGTAAATTTTTTTTCTAAAAAATTTGCCATTTCCGGAGCAAACATTTTTAGAAGGAAAAAAAAAAATCTGCACTGGAAATTTCTGTATAAATTTCTCATCTGTTTTCCATCTCACATTCTTTCCTTTTACTCCTAAAAATTCTAAGTAGAGAAAAATAGAAGCAACAAATTAAAATTGTTTCGCTATGCAGTTTTCCTTAGGAAATTAAAAAGCAAGATCAGTCATTTTTTTTATTTTATTTTTTTTTTTTTACAATAAATTATTTCATCCATTACAATAGCCAGCCTTTATTTCAAACAAAATATAAAACATTTTTTTTAAAGGGAACAAATCTGTATTGAGCAGAAAACATTTTTTTATTATTATTTCTATTAAGGTGGGGGAGAAAATATGAAAAAGTCCCGGCGTTTAACTTTTTTTTTTTGTTTTTTTTAAGAAACAATTGTCATATAAAATATTTGAAACTCATTGTCATACCTTTTTACATTTACGAAAAGCAGCTGGCTAAAGAGTCTCGATTTAAAATGTAAGAATAAAATTTTTTTTGTAGTAGCAATTTACCGAAATGCTAAAAGGTATGGGCCTTAAGTTTTTTTTTACTATTATTTGCAATTTTTTAAATTTTTTTTCATTATTTAGTAGTAGGACTTGGAAATAAGAAGCCAAAATAAAAATAAAAAAAACATTGACATGCTGGTTTAGTTACAAGGTTCAGAAGTCAGATTTTCAATAAAGTGAATGGCGCCCACCACAAAAAAAAAAAAAAGTATTTGAAGCTTTATATACAGCAAATCGTCTGCAGCAGCAAACAGAACAAGGTCAGTTACCAAAGCAATGATTCCGAGGCACTGCCTTTTCTATGAGAGAAGCAGAGTATGAGCCGATATGTACACGTACACTTACATTTTTTTGTAAATTTTTGAGTTTTTTTCCACAGGAAGAGTGGTTTGGTACCCAAAATGTGGTCTCATACCTAGGACCTGTAAAATGAATGGACAGTCCAATCACAGACCAATATAATGGCTTCAGTTAAAAAAAAAAGTATGTCTTTAAATTGAATTATTTTCATTTTTTGCTTTAGGTGTTTTTTGCTACTATTGAATTGTGAAATTGAAAACATAAAATAAAAAAATAAACATAAAAGGACTTAGGCTTCCATATTTAGTGCAAAAACATGGGAATCTAGGGAACACCCAAATTCCATTTTATTTAAAATGCAACTTTTTAAAAAAAAATCTCAGAGATTTTTACTAAATTTAGATCTCTAACAATAAAGTTGTTATATTATATCAACTGTGAAATAGGCAAGTTTTTTTTTTTTGCTTTAGGATATTTATTAAAAGAGGTTGTCTCCAGGGAAGAATTTTTTTTTAAAGTAGCAGAATGTTTTTAAAAAATTATATTTCTTTCTGACCCCTGCCGCTCTCTTTCTAATGTTTCCTGGGTTCCTCGCTAGTCTCTGCTTTCTGTGTTTCGAAATGGGACCTGTTAGTAAAGCCCAGCGGAGACCTCAGTATCACTGGAACATTAGCTGCAGGGGATTGGTACATATCAGGTCTTTCTCTTATTTAACCCACTTTGAGCCCTTTTTCCACTGGAAAACCCTCATTCTGCCATTCTGCCCCCTTTTCAACATTTTTTTTTCCAGCCAGACAACCCCTAAAAAGGTACTTAAATTGTACCTGAGTTTTCAAAAAATGTTTGCATAATGGGTGTGCTTCACTGTAGAATCATAACTGTGAAGGAGCATGTCTGCCAGCCATATTATTCCCTGTTTTCTGCTGCACAGCCAGATGCATTTCTCTCACAAGCAGAGGGTTTCTCCCTTCTGTGGAATCTGCCAGTACTGTACCCAGTGACCTCACTTCCCACTGAGGGAAAGGAGATATAAGGAGGGAGAGAACACATTTACAGACACACAGGAGCTTCCCTGCTCTTCAGAAGCAGCGTAGAAGCAGCTCTATCAGGCTCAGGAGCTCAGCTAACTCTGACACTGCCCAATTTCCTGTGAACTGACTTCTGTGTCTCTGTTACTACAGACAGATGTAGCCTAACAATAGGCAGTAGACTGCAAATTAGGTGGAAATGAGACCCCTAGTGGCCATGACTTTACAGCTTTTTTTTTAAAATGAAGTAATTTAGAAATGTACTAATTACACCATTCTCTATTAAATTAAAAAGTACAGCGACTCTTTAAACATATTCTTCATTCGAATTTTCTATGACAGGACACAACTTTCAGTTGGTTGATTCAATGTGTGACGAAAAAATTTTTTAATTTTTTTTTTTAATTTACGCCATCACGTCCTGGTTAGAACTCTTGAAAATAATTTTGATTGTCTGTGATTAATAAAAAGAATCTAGAAATATTGAGTGTATGTGTACATATGAATACACCTACTACAAAAAAAATACCAGTTTTCGTTAAAAGAAGACCCGTTCTCTTCTCCTACAGCGAAAACCATAGAGGTCAGTACTAATTCCGATGGGAATGGCGGAAAATCTGTAAAAGCTGAGGTATGAAAGTATGACAAAAGCAAAAAAAAAAAAAGGCAGTGCCATCGAATAACCAAAAATACAACCCCAAAAAATTACTTACAAATCGACTATACATGTCCTTTATACTGTACTTTTCCCCGAAGTCTATTTAAAAAAAACAAAAAATACTGGTGTAAATAAAGATTTCCTTCCATGTACAAAAAAAACAAAAACAACTAAAAAGTAAAGTAAAAAAAAAGAAAAAAGAAAATAAAGTAAAGGCCCTATTCGTAATGTTCTTAAGAAAAAGCAAGATAAAAATATACAGATTCCGCTTGCGTTGTGCCGTTGTAGGGCACAGGCAGTAGGAATATCCTGAGTATAAGGTTACATTGTTACGAACTTAGTAATGGCGAGTTTTGGAGGGTATATACAATATCCTAGCAGCAGGTTAAAGCGATTACTCATCTTAGACTACTGACATCTGAAAGCCGTTTGCAGGAACGAGACAAGAAAGTTCTGTCTCAGAACGCAGAGTGGCAGGACTGGATTTAAAGGGGTTGTCCAGGATTTAAAAGGCTGCTTTCGTTCAACCACAGCGCCACCCCTGTCTATGGGTTGCGTGTGGTACTGCGGTTTGACTAACTTGAACTGAATGGAGTTGCAATACCGCACACAACCTGTGGACAGGTGTGGCACTGTTGATGAAGGAAAATAAACTAAATTTTCGCTGGACCCCCTTTAAGTTAATAATTGTGTCCGTGGCTCAAGTTGCGCCCATGGTGACGCCTCCGTCTGGGCCTGTCCTTCCAACAAGGGCTGGGGAAGGTGCAGACCCGTTCATGGGCTGCAGATTTCTAACCTATTACCTATATTAATTTGCTAATGTGTTTTGACGATTGTTAAATATCAACTGGAATTTACATTGCAAAAAAAATCTTTTTTTTACATTTTTAAAAATTTTCAAAAAATCATAGCAAAAATATCCGGTTGATATCTCGACATCTAAATACTCTAGGTGTCCTAAAGTTAAATCCAGCCCTGTATAGTGATGGGTATATTGTATGTACACCATTTTACTGATGGTGACGTGAGCTTTAGCCCTCTTTTGTAAAGCAGATTTTTTAAAATTTTATACATCGTTGATTGAGATCTATGGGGGCGCTGTTGATTTTGGGTATTTTCAACCCCTTTTTTTCTGCACAGGATTTTTTTGTTCCCATTCTTCACTTGAAAGTCTGTTGCCTAGCAAAAAGTTAGGGGCCTCAGGAAAAGGACATGTTTTTCTTGTTGGTTATAGAATTTGATTTGATATTAGAGATTTTTGAATAGTGTTTTTTATTTTTTTTTCTCTCCATTTTAACCACCTAACTGTTTTTCCCCAGTCCAGCTTGGGCAGTGGGAAAAGTAGCTAACTGGAGGGGGAGGGCTGCTTTAGATGCTGCTACCTCCTGAATGGTAGCAGCTAGAAACATGCAACTGGTCTTGTTTGAAATTCCAAGATTTCAGACAATACCAGAATGACAGCAATATGTTTAGGACAGAGGAAGATATAACTGTTAGAAATCAGGATGCTGTGAATGCAGCTGAAAGTGAAAGTAAAAACAGGTTTTACCCGCGATTATTCCAGACTCGATTTCTAACAGTGATTTCTCCTCTGTTGCTTGGACTTTAGCTGTCATTTTGGTCTTGTATGAAAGCCTTTCAGCTTTCAAACAAGACCAGTTGCACGTTTCTAGCTGCTACCATTCAGGAGATAGCAGCATCTAAAGCAGCCCTCCCCCCTCCACTTAGCTACTTTTCCCACTGCCCGAGCTGGACTGGGGCAAAACAGGTGTTTTTTTTTTACCTTAAAAATAAAATGTAGTTGACAACGAGAACTGAAAAACTGAACATTAAATTCTGAAAATTAATTATTTAAATCAAAGACAGGAATCATTTTAAAGGCTGCGGTCATCAGAGATGACCCCTTTCGAAAAGCATTGATCAAGTGGTCCCCTCCACTGGTGCTGGTAGCACTGTGGGAGTGACCACCTGTTCTTAGTCCACTAGAACAGGCACCTACAGAGCGGGTGTCCTTTGTGGCTCATATGGGGCGAGGGTCCCATCTATGATGTCCATATGTTCCGATAGGGGCTGCCTCTGATGAGGGTACAATTTACAACAAAAACAGTCATGGAGTCATAGAGTAGTCAAATTTTTTTTTTTCTAGAAGCAGCGCCACTCTTGTCCACAGGTCAAGTCTGGTACTGCAGCTCAGCTCCATTGAATCCGATCATACTGGGCTGCAATACCTCACACAGCCTGTGGACAAAAGTGGCGCTGTTTCAGCATCTTGAATGAATTCTTCATTATAGATGTCATAAGAGTAAATGAGAACCAAATAGAACTAAACTAGGTCCAGAATTTTTTCATAGAGATTTTTAATGTTTTTGATTCATCGAATACAACCTTCAACTCTAATCATGATCGATACTACCTGAGCATAATTAATGGCAACTCTATTGGAAAGCTGACTTTTTTTTTTTCAAGTTTGGGGAAATATTTTCTTTCTTCAAATTTTAACCTCAAAATCAACAGGGCCCCACAAGGTGCAAGTTATCTGCCAATACATTTTTTTCCCTCCCAACAACTAAAAAAAAGTGTCCAAAAAGTTGACATTTTTATTTTTTTTTTACGATTACAAACTACAAGAGATGGCCGTTGACGTACAGGATGTTGGGTGTTGTAGTAATGCTGTCATACCTCAAGTCAACTTTGCAGAGGTAATATGGCAAGACCTCAACAGACATGAAACTTTTTTATAAACAAAGCTTGAAAGGATTAATGGCTCCTTGTGGGCCGTCCTCGGCAAATCTCACTGACCTCTTTTGCTGATGGAAAAAAAAAAAATCACTGTAGCTAACTCCATGTATTTTCGAGGTGAACAAGAAAAAAAATGCTTTTTTTTTTCGAGAAATTTTTTGAAACTTCAGGAAAAAAAAAAAAATTGCGGGCTGCCACCTTCGCTGCTCCAGCAGCAAGAAACGGGTTAAAAAACATGCCCCCAAAAAAGGTGCGCAAAGCTGGCCTCTCACTTAGTAAAAACATGATTGTACATACTAGCCAGAAATAGCTCTACAAATGCACTTCAGCTGCAACAAAGATGCGCTTTACCTCGGTATAATATATATAGACTTTCTCTCTTTTTGTTTTTCGTTTTTTTTTTTTTTTCCCCCCAATCCCCGCCACCCGTAAATTACCCAGAACCCTCCATTTTCCTCCTCCATCTTCTACTTCGGGTTCCACATCAGTGACAGAACCAGCTGAAACTGACATTCTGCAACATTCCTCTTCGAGCGCAAGAAACACGCCCGTTCCGTTCAGTGTCATCACAGCGACTGCGTACAAAAATAACTATCATCTGTCATTTGGCTCGAAAGGGGGGGGGACCGTGGGTCCGATTGTCCAGCCCTACAGCTCTCTTTCTCTCTCTTTCTCCAAAAGTCCGATGACCAAACAAGCGTCATCCAAAAAAAAAAAACACAAAAGGGCGCGGGGCTTGAGGGGAATTGCAAAAAACTGCGCCAAATGTTTTTTGAATGTTTTTGTTTTTATTCTCCCTCTCTCCCTTTTTTTTTCTCACATTCGTCAACATGTCTTTTTGCTTCGCAGTCTTCCTACCCGAAAGGATGGCTGCAGTGTAAGAGATATCAGACATCTCTGCAAAAACGTATATATACGCTGCATATATATAGACTCCCATCAATTGTCCGCGTTGCTCTTCTCGTCACGCTTTCTGACGCTCCCCTTCACAAGGTTCCGTATGAGCAAGTTGTCATTCGGTCAGAAGCTGTTGCAAAAGGCTCTTTTGTTGAGCCTGTGGTGTTTGGGGGCCGGGGGTGGTCTTCTGAGGAGGGATGGGTCCTGATTGGTTTAGGTAAGTGTCCCCGCCCACGAGGTTCACTGTACACTGAACATCTGCAAAGACTTGCACTTGTTGTACCTGGTGAGAGAAGGAGAGTGTAAGATACTTTGGACTTCACCCATACATTCACATACGTGCCCCCAAAGAAAGACTGTCGCCATATGTTCCTGTAGGAATATACTGTCATATATGTGCCCCCATAAATACTGTGCTGCCCTATGTTCCCCCAGAGATATAATGTTTTGCTTATGTGCCCCAGTGAAATACTGCGTCTCGATACGTGACCTAGAGAAGTATTGTGCCGCCATATGTTCTGGCCGTTATACTTTCTAATACATATGCCTCCAGAGACATACTGTGCCGCCACGTGTTCCTGCAAAAATATGTACCTGTAACCATATATTGTCCCATATGTACCTGTACAGGTATACTGTGCCACCATATGTGCCCTCAGACATGTACTGTGCCACCATATGTGCCCCCAGAGATGTACTGTGCCACCATATGTGCCCTCATAGATATACTGTGCCACCATATGTGCCCCAGAGATATATTGTGCCACCATATATGCCCCAGAGATATACTGTGCCACCATATGTGCCCCCAGAGAGGTACTGTGCCACCATATGTGCCCTCATAGATATACTGTGCCACCATATGTGCCCCAGAGATATACTGTGCCACCATATGTGCCCCCCAGAGATGTACTGTGCCACCATATGTGCCCCCAGAGATGTACGGTGCCACCATATGTGCCCCAGAGATATATTGTGCCACCATATGTGCCCCAGAGATATACTGTGCCACCATATGTGCCCCAGAGATATACTGTGCACCATATGTGCCCCCAAGATGTACTGTGCCACCATATGTGCCCTCAGACATGTACTGTGCCACCATATGTGCCCCCAGAGATGTACTGTGCCACCATATGTGCCCTCAGACATGTACTGTGCCACCATATGTGCCCCCAGAGATGTACTGTGCCACCATATGTGCCCTCAGACATGTACTGTGCCACCATATGTGCCCCCAGAGATATACTGTCACCATATGTGCCCTCAGAGATGTACTGTGCCACCATGTGTGCCCCCAGAGATGTACTGTGCCACCATATGTTCCCCCAGGGATATACTGTGCCACCATATGTTCCCCCAGGGATATACTGTGCCACCAGATGTGCCCCCAGTGTTGTACTGTGCCACCATATGTTCCCCCAGGGATATACTGTGCCACCATATGTTCCCCCAGGGATATACTGTGCCACCAGATGTGCCCCCAGTGTTGTACTGTGCCACCACTTTTAATAAATCCCCCCTTTGTGGTTTTAATACAATTCCTTGATCTATAAGATGCTGCCCAAACCTGAAACTGCTGATATCAGTGAGGCACGAGGCACCGGTAGTCCTGAGGCACTAACAGACTGATAGGTCCCAATATTTACCTGCCCCGTGTCTGGCTCTGTTTTCAGCAGATCCGTTGAGGAGAGTTGGTTGCAGTAAAGTCCGCCTGGTCTCAGAGATGGATCATTCACCTGCTATAAGGAAGACAGTCGCGTCACGGAATATTCTACAGCGTTACTACCATGGAAATATTACCCCCACATCCTGTTACCAGGTATGTATGCAGAGCCAGATGGTCCTGGAGAGAACATCACCTAAAGGCCTCCACCACCCCCTCCCAACCATGTTAGGATGGGCAGTAGATGGCGTGGACAGTGCAGCATGGATAATGGCGGTAGAAGGCAAGTTCTTCTGAGGATTTAGTCTCTGTATACCAATATTATTATTGGAGAGCGACACTATATGGCGGTAGTTAGACACGCTCTACATGCCGCTGTTATATGTGCATGGTGTAGTGGTATTATTTAAAGGAGTTATCCTGCAATTTATATTGATGGCCCAACCTCAAGATAGGTCATCAGTATCAGATCAGCGGGGGTCTGACATCCAGGACCACCACCCATCAGTTGTTAGAAGAGGCCGGGTGCTCCGTGAGTGACACGCCCTCTTCCTAGGCCATGTGATGTCACCGTACATCGGTCACACAGCCTTGTTGCATCTCAGCCACATTCAAGTCAATGGGGCTGACCTGCAATACCAAGCATAGCCGCTATACGATGTACGGCGCTGTACTTGGTAAGAGCTCAGGAGGCCTCTGCACTTGTCAGACCTCTGTTGAGCACCGCAGCTTCACGAGACAGCTAATCGGTGGGGGTGCTGGGACTCGCACCCCCACCGATGTGACATTGATGACCTATCCTTCAGACAGGCCATCAATATTAATTCCTGGATAACCCCTTTAACCCCCTAACTGTTTTGCCAGAGTGGAGCTCCAGCAGTGGAAAAAGCAGCTAACTGGAAGGGGGAGGGCTGCTTTAGATGCTGCTGCCTCCTGAATGGTAGCACCTAGAAACATGCTGGTCTTGTTTGAAAGCAGACATTCCAAGTTTTCAGAAAATACCAGAATGACTGCAATATGTTCAGGACAGAGAAAGATATCACTGTTAGAAATCGGGATGCTGTGAATGCAGCTGCAAGCGAAAGTAAAAACAGGTTTTACTCGCACTTATTCCCAGCTTGATTTCTAACAGTGATATCTCCTCTGTTGCTTGGACTTTAGCTGTGATTTTATATGAAAGCCTGGACTGTCAGCTTTGAGACAAGACCAGTTGCATGTTTCTAGCTGCTACCATTGAGGAGATATCACCATCTAAAGCAGCCCTGCCCCTCCAGTTAGCTACTTTTCACACTGCCTGAGCTGGACTGGGCAGAACAGTTAGGTGGTTAAATAATATCACTATACCATGCACATATAACAGCGTCATGTACAGCTTGTCTAAATACCGCCATATAGTGCCTAAGTGACGCTCTCCAATAATCATATTAGTATATACAGACTAAATCCTCAGAAGAACTTACCTTCTACCGCCATTATCCATCCCTCACTTTCCCTTTAAGCACAGCATATAGCGCATAATATGATATGGCATTATTTGGGCACTATGTGGCGTCATTATTTACCTATTATTCTTCATTCTCCTTCCAGAAATGGGTAACGGACCCAATGACATCAATCTGGCCCTGCCTATATAACCGCTGCTAACATACACACCGTAGAGTCACGTCCATTATGCTCCTGACCACAGTGGCAACCCTTTCACTGCGCCGCCATGACTCACCTGGTCTGTACACATGCTGTTCATGGCCTGCATGGGCAGCGAGCTCATCTGCATCTGCCCAGTCATCTGGTTGACATTCTGGACGCCGGCGTTGTTGCCCCCCATAGATACCGTGATACTCATGTTGTTGTACATTCCCTGCTGGCCCGGGGTAGGCTGGGTCTGTCCCGCTTGCCCAAAGACACTGTGCAAGCAAGACAAGAGATGACGAGATGGTTAGAGGCGTCACGACTGTAAAAGGAAAGGTTGAGGACGCTCAGAGCGTTGTACCTACCTCGAGCTCCCCAGTGTGCCCTGCTGCCAACTTTTAAGGTCTGGTGACTGGTACCCGGGAGTGGATGGATTCTGCTGGAGCATCGGGCTTTGAGAAGGGGTCAGACGAGGAGACATCAAGGGGCTGGTGGGGCTTAGAGATGGCGCGAATGTTGGATCGGCCTGCTGGCTGATACCTGCAGACAACAGAGTAGACTGGTAAGCTTCATCGTAAACTATGGCTGCACGTCCATGCCTTGCCACTTGGTTCTAAATTTCCTTACAAGAGCCTGTTTTGTAGGCCCAGAAAGGGTCAAAACCTGCTCACCCTGGTGGCCACCACTTTCCTGCGTCACCTCCCAACCCTAACACATTGGAGAACTGTGAAAGATTTGGGTCGTTAAGTTTCGGTTTCGCCCCGTACCTGTTCCCGAGTACTGAAAGACGTTTTGAGTCATCTGAGGGTTCATCCCGGCTCCAAACTGTCCTCCAACGTTTCCCATCATGCCCCTGTTCACCAGTCCTCCTCGAGTGGCGCCTCCTCGGTTGGGCAAGGTGGCCTCAGGGGTTGTGGCCATAGGTGAAAAGGGACTGGTGGACGGAGGTGGGTTCACGGGGTTTGTACCATAACTGTGAGGATAAGGGAACTGCTGGGGAGGTCCTTGTGGGAGCCTAGAAGCCCCTATGGTGACGGGAAGTCCGGCATTAGGGGGAAGGTTGTTGCCAAAATTTTGCTGCCTCATAAGAAGAGCTCTTTGTTGCATGATTTGCTGTTGCTGTTGACGATGTTGCTGGCTGTAGAGTTCCCGCTGGCGCTGGGCGAGCATCTGAGCGTTTATCGGAGGCTGCGGAGAAAGAAGAACATGGGATCAAGTCACTCCAAGGACCAGCCTGGTTCCACAGAGCCCCAAATGCCCCACAGCAGGTCTGGTCTACAGAACTAGAGAAGAACCATCAATGGTAGGTACATGATGTGACCTTGTGGTGGTTCCTAAAGTGTCTTCCACAACTCAAAAAGTTTACTGTCACAGTTTGACAAATGTAAAACGCCCTCTCGCTGACAGTACCTGAGGGGTGATGGCTTGTTGAATGCCGGGTCTCATCCCCATCTGAACTGCATTGCTAACTCCAAACTGACTGAGAATTGCCTGCCGGTTCTGGTGCAGAATCTAATAGAGCAAAAGGTTATATGAACGTAAGAAAGACATACATGGAGGCAGTATTATAGTAGTTATATTTTTGTACATAGGAGGCAGTATTATAGTAGTTATATTCATGGATATAGGAGCAGTATTATAGTAGTTATATTCTTGTACATAGGAGCAGTATTATAGTAGTTATAATTCTTGTACATAGGAGGCATATTATAGTAGTTATATTCTTGTACATAGGAGCAGTATTATAGTAGTTATATTCTTGTACATAGGAGCAGTATTATAGTAGTTATATTCTTGTACATAGGAGCAGTATTATAGTAATTATATTCTTATACATAGGAGCAGTATTATAGTAGTTATATTCTTGTACATAGGAGCAGTATTATAGTAGTTATATTCTTGTACATAGGAGTAGTATTATAGTAGTTATATTCTTGTACATAGGAGCAGTATTATAGTAGTTTATATTCTTGTACATAGGAGCAGTATTATAGTAGTTATATATTCTTGTACATAGGAGTAGTATTATAGTAGTTATATTCTTGTACATAGGAGCAGTATTATAGTAGTTATATTCTTGTACATTGGAGCAGTATTATATTAGTTATATTCTTGTACATAGGAGCAGTATTATAGTAGTTATATTCTTGTACATAGGAGGCAGTATTATAGTAGTTATATTCTTGTACATAGGAGCAGTATTATAGTAGTTATATTCTTGTACATAGGAGCAGTATTATAGTAGTTATATTCTTGTACATAGGAGCAGTATTATAGTAGTTATATTCTTGTACATAGGAGCAGTATTATAGTAGTTTATATTCTTGTACATAGGAGCAGTATTATAGTAGTTATATTCTTGTACATAGGAGCAGTATTATATAGTAGTTATATTCTTGTACATAGGAGGCAGTATTATAGTAGTTTATATTCTTGTACATAGGAGCAGTATTATATAGTAGTTATATTCTTGTACATAGGAGCAGTAATTATAGTAGTTATATTCTTGTACATAGGAGCAGTATTATAGTAGTTATATTCTTGTACATAGGAGCAGTATTATAGTAGTTATATTCTTGTACATAGGAGGCAGTATTATAGTAGTTATATTCTTGTACATAGGAGGCAGTATTATAGTAGTTATATTCTTGTACATAGGAGCAGTATTATAGTAGTTATATTCTTGTACATAGGAGAGCAGTATTATAGTAGTTATATTCTTGTACATAGGAGCAGTATTATAGTAGTTATATTCTTGTACATAGGAGGCAGTATTATAGTAGTTATATTCTTGTACATAGGAGGCAGTATTATAGTAGTTATATTCTTGTACATAGGAGCAGTATTTATAGTAGTTATATTCTTGTACATAGGAGCAGTATTATAGTAGTTATATTCTTGTACATAGGAGCAGTATTATAGTAGTTATATTCTTGTACATAGGAGCAGTATTATAGTAGTTATATTCTTGTACATAGGAGCAGTATTATAGTAGTTATATTCTTGTACATAGGAGCAGTATTTATAGTAGTTATATTCTTGTACATAGGAGGCAGTATTATAGTAGTTATATTCTTGTACATAGGAGCAGTATTATATAGTAGTTATATTCTTGTACATAGGAGGCAGTATTATAGTAGTTATATTCTTGTACATAGGAGCAGTATTATAGTAGTTATATTCTTGTACATAGGAGGCAGTATTATAGTAGTTATATTCTTGTACATAGGAGCAGTATTATAGTAGTTATATTCTTGTACATAGGAGCAGTATTATAGTAGTTATATTCTTGTACATAGGAGCAGTATTATAGTAGTTATATTCTTGTACATAGGAGCAGTATTATAGTAGTTATATTCTTGTACATAGGAGTATTATAGTAGTTATATTCTTGTACATAGGAGCAGTATTATAGTAGTTATATTCTTGTACATAGGAGCAGTATTATAGTAGTTATATTCTTGTACATAGGAGGCAGTATTATAGTAGTTATATTCTTGTACATAGGAGCAGTATTATAGTAGTTATATTCTTGTACATAGGAGCAGTATTATAGTAGTTATATTCTTGTACATAGGAGCAGTATTATAGTAGTTATATATTTGTACATAGGAGGCAGTATTATAGTAGTTATATTCTTGTACATAGGAGCAGTATTATAGTAGTTATATTCTTGTACATAGGAGCAGTATTATAGTAGTTATATTCTTGTACATAGGAGCAGTATTATAGTAGTTATATTCTTGTACATAGGAGCAGTATTATAGTAGTTATATTCTTGTACATAGGAGCAGTATTATAGTAGTTATATTCTTGTACATAGGAGCAGTATTATAGTAGTTATATTCTTGTACATAGGAGCAGTATTTATAGTAGTTATATTCTTGTACATAGGAGCAGTATTATTAGTAGTTATATTCTTGTACATAGGAGCAGTATTATAGTAGTTATATTCTTGTACATAGGAGCAGTATTATAGTAGTTATATTTTGTACATAGGAGCAGTATTATAGTAGTTATATTCTTGTACATAGGAGGCAGTATTATAGTAGTTATATTCTTGTACATAGGAGCAGTATTATAGTAGTTATATTCTTGTACATAGGAGCAGTATTATAGTAGTTATATTCTTGTACATAGGAGCAGTATTATAGTAGTTATATTCTTGTACATAGGAGCAGTATTTATAGTAGTTATATTCTTGTACATAGGAGCAGTATTATAGTAGTTTATATTCTTGTACATAGGAGCAGTATTATAGTAGTTATATTCTTGTACATAGGAGCAGTATTATAGTAGTTATATTCTTGTACATAGGAGCAGTATTATAGTAGTTATATTCTTGTACATAGGAGCAGTATTATAGTAGTTATATTCTTGTACATAGGAGCAGTATTATAGTAGTTATATTCTGTACATAGGAGGCAGTATTATAGTAGTTATATTCTTGTACATAGGAGCAGTATTATAGTAGTTATATTCTTGTACATAGGAGGCAGTATTATAGTAGTTATATTCTTGAACATAGGGGCAGTATTATAGTAGTTATATTCTTGTACATAGGAGCAGTATTATAGTAGTTATATTCTTGAACATAGGGGCAGTATTATAGTAGTTATATTCTTGAACATAGGGGCTGTATTATAGTAGTTATATTCTTGTATATAGGAGCAGTATTATAGTAGTTATATTCTTGAACATAGGGGCTGTATTATACTAATTATTAACAGATGTTTTAATTTTATACAATTCTGGATAACATTATAGCTTGTATAGATCATATTTTACAATCTCTTTATTATGAACCTTGGTTGTTGTTACAGCCATCTTTGATGTTACCTGCTGTTGTCCTTGTAGCCTTTGTTGAAGCTGCAGACGTAGCTGGTTGGAGGCCGTTCCTGGCCTGGCTAGTGCCTGCCGAGGTTGCATGTTCATAACATTTGGATGAGCCCCTCGTGGGAGAGGTGGTGGCACTTGAACAGGCATAGGACCAAAATTAGTCTTCTGCCTGACCATGCTGGAGAAGGGACTGGGAAGTCCGGGGTTGGGAGAGGCAGCAGGATAGGACTGAGGATACATTCCCGGCTTCTGTTCCATGAGCACTGGAGCGACTGGTGGTTGCTGAGGAAATCTGTCATTGATGATGTCCAGACCACCTCCCTATGGAATACCGATAAGTAAAATGTAAGCCAATGTAAATAGTATGTAATGTAAATATCATCCATGACATAATATGATGCGAGACCGCACTGCTAACATTTCCAAACGAAGATATGAAGATTTCTCTTAAAGAAGAACTCCCGCAAAAATTTTTTATTCTCTGACCTGTTAGAAATGTGCATGTGCATCTGTAGTGAATGTCATTTTTTCATCAGAGACTGTAATTGAGAGTTATCCCCTCTGTTCTTATTGTAGCTGGGTCATGTGACCAACTCCCTGACCTCCAACTGACCCAGGACAGGAAGCCAGTCACTGCTCTATTCATTCCTATGAGGCTGAAAGTGAGGCTCCCATAGGAATGCATAGAGAATTAGACTTCCTGTCCACACATAAGATGCTGTGTGAGTTGGTAGGTCTGATTGCTGGTCACATGACACAGATGAGAAACATCAGGGAGATATAACTCACAAATACAGACACTGGTAAGAAAATGACATTTACTACAGATTACATCATGTACATTTCTAGCAGGACAGAGAATAAACATTTTTGCGGGAGTTTTTCTTTAATTTGCATTTAAACTCCTTAGACTAGGTTTTTGGGGTGCCCTGCTCTTTTCACTATTTCTTGCATTTCTTGTACCCTACCATAATATCATACAAATGAGTCATAATGGATGCACTATGCTTAAATGTTAATCTTTACGGATTAACATAAAAGATTTTTTTTTTTTAGAAATAGCGCCACCCTTGTCCACAGGCTATATATGGTATTGCAGCTCAGTACTTGAATGGGCACAAGTTGCAGTACCAATTACAGCCTATAGACAAGAGTGGCGCTGTTTCTCGAAAACTGCCAAAAATCCCCAAAAAAAGGGGGTTGTAAAGCATTAGAAAACCATGGGTGTTGTCTTCAGAAATCAGCACCACAGCTGCCAACAGGTTATGTATGGAATTGCAGCTCAGCCAAAGCCTATACATAAGGGTGGTGCTGCCCCTTCATAATGATCCTAGAGAAGTCTGGATCGATATAAATTGTGAACAACTTTGCTCAAGATGCTAAAATACAAACATTTCGTAGATTTCTAGAAAAATCTAGGCTCAAAACAATGTGTGTAGTCACCATGGCCTGCAGCCTCCTGACATTGATTCTGTCCATGAAAGTCTCTCCATACCACCAGTCCAGCCTGGAGGCTTCCCCATACGTCCTCCATACCTGCACTAGCTTGTCGATTCCCAGGGCTCTGTCCAGTTCGGCCAGCTCATTCTCGTCTTTGCCATTGAGGTAGGATACGAGCTGCTCCAGGAGGATCTTCTCATCATTTTGTCCCTCCATAGTGGTTGGAGGACACAGAAAGTCATCAATCCTGCCGAAGAAAGACAAAAACAGTTACGGAGCTGCGGGCGCGACGGCAGAGGTCGCCAGCGCTAAGTCAATGACATGAATCGTTGCCTACGTGAATTGTCCTTGTATTTGGCATGGAAAAGGCAAATTGTCTAAGCACATTAGTGGTGCGACATGAGGAGAGGGCTATCGAGGCCTTACCCTGTTTAGACAAATTTCAGTTCTTGTCCATACAGATTTCATATCACCCCATGGGAAGCATCTACTCAATGTACCCTTAGGAGGGGCTCGTTCTTGATCGGACAGCCTAATGACTAAAACCTGTCTGAACCTCTCTTTTTAGGATTATGAAACGTCAGATTGGGGCAGATCTTGGGACATAAGACAGAGGGTGAGGCTTGGTGCCCCTCCACCCAAGTCCAGAGTTGGTGGACATCAACAATCCTTGAATCTACGAGGCCACTGGGCAGTGGAGTGGTGGACATGGTGCTACCTGTCCCGTGTGAACCGTGTTAATGGGCTACAACCACCCATTGCCAGGAAATGAACTGGAGTCAACCCGAGTAGCCCAATGTCACCATTACCCTCCTCTCCTACAGACCAGGTGCGGCTCTCCCAGGGCGTTAAAGGGGGACCATATCAGTATTAGTTTCAGCCCTTTGGTGAGTTTCTTGGCTATTTTCCATTTGTATTTCAGTTATTTGTATCTCAAAAAGGGTTGAATGAATTTGCTTGTTTTTGGATTCTCTGTAGGCCTAACCATCTGACCCTTATGGCTTTGACTTACACCGACCACCATCTGTCCTGACTAGATATCTAGCCCAGCCTGCGTTTGCCGTCTGACTGTCTAGTGAGGACTATCCTGGTGACCACAACCTGGGTATGTGACCAGTAAAGGCCACACCATGTTGTGTGGGTGAAGACAGAGATATCTTCATCTCCACACCTCCATACCCACCAATTCAATAAGAATCTACTGGAACTATTCACCGCCTCGCTGTTAATCTACTTCCATCACCATCAGGTCTGATTAGCTCTTGCTTCTCGATGTTCAACTTTAGGTCACTGTCTGGAAAGTCTACCATCTACATATCTTTGGCCAGGAACCAGCATCCAGGTATGCTCCTGGACTAGTATACACTGGCAATGTAACAGTTGGTCTACAGCCATGTTGAAGAAAGCATGGTGGGGCTATGGGCTTTCAAAAGTCCAGTTCATCTCACAAAGGCTTGCCTAGACTGGATTCAAAGTAGCAAACCCTCAGCTGTAACAATAATCTTTTAGGCTTGGATATGAATAATGGTTCCATCCACTGACAGGCCCATCTACCCTATGCCAGCAAGTATGGAGGATCGAAGATGGGCGTCATGATGGTAATGACCCTCAGAACCTCCCTAAGCTGAATGCCAACAACCCATGGTGCTCATGGTCATGGGGAGCATCATGGCTGATCACAGTACAAAATGTTTTTGAAAAATTTTCGGTGCAGATTGGGCTACGACTATGACGTTGCATTAGACTGAGGAATGAAAACCCCCAACTGGACTGTTCACTGCAGTCTTCAAGAGTTAAGGCAATAATCTGGTAAACCCCGCTTTGAATACATTCTGTACGTCAAGTAGAAACCATCATATGTAAAGAATTAACTAGGTCACCATTGACCCAGGGGCTTCGAGGCTCCTCCACAGCTCCATCGACATTCTGTTCCGGAGTGTTTCTAATATGTAAGGTATCAGGTCCCCTCGAAAGAAAAAAATCTTCTAATTACACCCAGGACCATTTAGGCTAATAAAATCCTGCGATGTGCCAGGGAAACAGAAGGCAGCTTTGATAGCGAATACGTGGAGCGGGCGCTTCCTCCGGACCAGTAATGTTTATCCTTTTAGTGATAGATGAGTACCAGATGTGGAGACCCCGAGCTGAAAATATAAAAACAACTGCAGGGACGGCCTCGTGTGCGCAGCTCCTCTGAGAAAAAAAATAAAATTTCCTGCCCCGAGCACAATTAACTCGCTCATGGCCGGGGCATTAGACGGGCACTGCCAACGCCCGACTCCTCTAAGATGTGAAAAACCTTCATTTGTTCTGAAAAGACCAGGACTCTTAACAAGCTTAACTTGAGCTGCATGAGAGTTGAGGCTCACAATTCTCTTCCCATCTGTTCCACTGTTGTGTTCAGGGGCAACTCTCTAGCGCTGCCACCTGGTGGATGCACGGTGTTACACCTGCTGGGTGATGGACTTGGATCCTGTTGACCGTGGCGTGTGCCCTGACCCAATCCTAGACCTCCACTGTGACCTTAGGAGGACATTGGGCTGGACGGTGCCCTGTAAAGGCCATTGACAACCCCTATAGTGCATCATATAGCGCTCACGTAAAAAAAAACAAAAAACTGCCACACGAGTGCTTCAGCAATGCAGCCTGAAGCAATATTGGGATATCTTGCGAAGGGCAAAGGTGAATGGTGACAGCGCAGTGACATCACTGCATTGTGCTGCCTGCCGGCAGGAGAGGGTGGTCGCTCCTCTAAGGATTTAAAAAAAATAATTTATGGCCACATATTATTAACTACTGTAGGCGCTTGAAGGGGGACATTCCTGCTATATGGGGGGCACACAGCAACATGACTACTGACAGTGCTAGAAGAGTGAGGAGCTGAACAGACAGTCTGCAGACACAAGCGGTGGCCGGAGGAAGTCTTCATCAGGGTCAGGGCCGGATGAAGAAGAAAAAAAGAAAGTGACCAATTCCAATCAGAGACGTAACTTTACTGTAATCACTTATACAGCCTGCAGAGCGCGTATATAGAACTGCTATTTACCGCTATATGGTGGTAATATTGGTCTTAGCACAGTGGTTTCTATTCACTGGTGGCATTCAGTCGCTCTTTGGCGGTATTTTATGTTCATGTTGTGGTGTATATTGGTACTGTATGAGGGTTTTGTTCATTACCAGTATGGCGATAATACAGTATTTGTGACATGCTGAGTGTTATTATTTGATAACTGTATGACGGTATTATTTAGTTGTCTTTTTTTATTTTATAATGCAGACCCTGACAACAGCACTGGGTCTCACAGGTAAGGGGCTGCATTACATTTTCTATGCCACTAACATTTCACCACTAACTGCACCTTAGGGCTCATTCAGAAAACCGTATGAATGGGTCCGCAGTTTTGCGCAATGGGTGTGGACCCATTCATTTCAAGGGGGCTGCCAAAGATGTGTTTCGCGGCCCCCGCAAAAAAAGATAGAGCATGTCCTATTCTTGTCCGCCATTGCATTTCGATCATAGGGCAGAATGCGGAACACACATGGCCGGTCTCCGAGTTTTGCGGGTTCCGCAATTTGCAGACCGCAGAACACTCACGGCCGTCTGAATGTAACCTTAGTCTGAGTGGAGCTGATCCCTTTATCTGTCCAGGCCTAATGCAAG
>ONZH01026181.1:0-19860 GCA_900303285.1 Rhinella marina
TGAAAGGTCCTCTTTAAGTATATAATTCCACATGTGTTAATTCCTAGTTTTGATGCCTTCAGTGTGAATCTACAATTTTCATAATCATTAAAATACAGAAAACTCTTTGAATGAGACGGTGTGTCCAAATTTTTGGTCTGTACTGTAGGCTACTTTAAAATCTTTGCCAGGTTAATAAAAATCCTGCCTGTTAAAAATACATTAGCATCAATTTTTAATCACATGTTAACATCTTATATGTGAATATTCTATGCATTTTATTTTACAATAGATAAAAGGATGGTTTCCTGGATATAATTTTTTGAAGTCACTCTATGTATTTTACTTCTTGTCCAAGCTCATAACGTTTCATTTGTTTAGACTCTTAGCAAGGTAAAGTCTTTGCCTGACTTTCTACAGCTATATTCATATGTTCATTAAAGGTAATGTTGTAGTTTGTTTTGGCAGAGGAACAGACTACTGGAGATACCGTATCCAGCATAGTTGGATACTGCTGCAAGCTACCACATACCACCAGATTTCCATTGACTGTAATAGGATCCAATGTTCTACAGTTTTCAAAACAGCACGTGGATCTGAATTCTTTTCTAATTGAATATAATTAAACATTTATCCACTGAGTTATTCATTAAAATGTATCTGTATAGTGCCTCCTATTGTTTGTTTTTTCTTATTTCTTTGTCCTGCTCACTGAGAAGGTCGCACGGGCTTAGTTTCATTCTTCATCTTCCTACTGAGTTGTCCTACTTAGCTGCAACAGAAAAAAAACACTCCCCTTGAGCTGCTAGCTTGAAATAAATCTAACAAAGCAATGAATAGGGAGATCTTTATATCCATGTAAGATTCTGGGTTCTAGCTTTGTTAGAAAGAGACTGACATGTACTATATACTGGAAATCCGCTGGATACCTATTGGATCCCATTATAGACAAAAGGGATCTGGCGGTGTTCAGGGGTATAGAAGATGAACTACAGCATATATAGTATTTAATTGATAGATTTTATAAGAAACGTGGAAGTAATCATGTGTATCATGTGTAATGTTTTGGCTTGCAGGCCTTTATCAGACACTATGCCGCAGTTGGAGATCAGGGGAAGAAGGTAGAGTATTGGCCCAGATGTTAGAGTAACACACGTGCCTTAATCAGTGTGAAGAGACTTATAGGCCATACATGCTCCTCTGGAATTCTGGGATGAAAGGGATGCAGACGAGCTCTTAACAAGCTCTGCCTCTAATGCAGCCAGATATAATACAGTTATCCTATAAGTCAATGTTTGACCCATTTAAATAGGCCTTGCCTTAAGACATGACTCGGATATTAAATAAGCCAGGACGTCATAGCTTATTAAGAGCTCATTTGAATCCCTTTCTTCCCTTCTACAGACACACTGCACACTGGTAATAACACAGTTTTTGCTTTAATATGCATTTGCTGTAAAATTGTCTTGAAGTAATATACAGTATGACACATTCAATAACATGAGTATAATGATTGTTATGGCTGTAAAATGTGTGAGCTGTAACACTGAACGGTATTTTGCAGTAACATACAAGTTCAATAACACAGGAATAATGCTCTGAATGCCCTATTTTAAACTGTAAATATAAACAGTTTCTTAGTAAAATCAAAAAGGGGGGCAATTCCTCAGTGTTTGCAGCAGAATGTATGCTTTTGGGTTGCTGGTAATAAGCCCATTAATTGTAAAAACTTTTTCTTACCAAAAAAAACTGGTTGTTTGTACTGAAAAATATGAGTTTCTTGCAAGATTATGTAATGCAGAACTACCCAGCAAGCTGTATGCTTAAATAGTTATGACTGTCACTCTCTATGGTATGCTTCCCCTGATTAAACTCTAAAATCTACCCAATGATAGTCCATATTCTCTCTATAGTGTCCCTATACTGTCCCTAGTGACTGGCTTGTGTCTGCAGTTGGTTTTGTCAGACACAGCCATAAGACATCCATTCACAAGCCTAGCTGGGGGCATAACGGTGTTCCTTCTGAGCAGAAGGACCTGCCTGCATTATGCCCCATGGTTGGCTGATCAGGCTGTCTATCAACCTCTTAGCGAACCAGGGCAAGCCCCACACACACTTCCTCCCGGTTTCTTATGTTGTTTTACCAACCAATTTTTAAATTAAAAAGATACTGTGTACTGTTTTGAACAAAATAAAAACAAAACAAAAAAAACCTTTGGATTTGCTTGGCAGACAAATTTGTGAAATTCATAACAAATCAGATTTGTTTAGAATCAATTCACTTATCTCTAAGTTAAAGCAATTTTCATTCTGATAGAATCAATTCATAACCATATCAAAGTTGGTGGCCATTTCAGATAACAGGACCATAACAAATTTGAGAAAATTTGCTCAGGAAGACTGCTATGTGCGCAACAAGGTGCCTCAGAGTAGTGTGTCCCTTAGTAGTGTTGCTACACAGCACTTGAATCATTGGTTCAAATCCAACCAAATTTGCCTGGTAGATATATACTCCCCCATTTTTGTGTGGCTTTTATTTGCAAACTCTGGTCTCCTCCCACACTGTAATAACATAGCAATGAATGTTCTATGAAATTTATGCTAATATGCCTGCATAGAAATAACTGACAGCACTTTACTTACTAAAATAAGGAGCAGCAGTGTTTTATCCCTCATGGTTTTGAAATAAATTTGGATCCAATTTTCCTACACATGGTTATTTGGTCCGGTGAACAAATACGTCAGGTCGCTATAGTACCCCATTACATAGACTATAGCAGCTGGAGTTATGCTCCTTATCCAAAGGATACAGGTGCAGAAGTTAATAATGACAATCTGTTTTCAGTGTTGCGGTGGATGTTGACATCATAAAAGTAACAGGAAATAAATAGATATAATGAAATATCCTTTTTATATTGCAGTTTTCCAAATACAACAGATAGAGAACCACCCCTAATTGCCATTGTAGATTTATTTTTCTTTTCACCTATGATAAATAAGTATTTATTCTCCAAATTTATTTTTTGCCACTCACATTAACAGAATACAATGAAATATTGAAAATGTTCAGCATTTTGGAAATAAAATCTTTACATCTGGAGTATGCTAGATGATAATTAACCCCTAATGATCAAGCCTGAAAAGGCTTTAAAGGGGTTCTCTGGTAATAATGTCAGCAGCCTTTCCCCGCATAGCTAAGGATTCAGGCTTGCCTGCTCCCTGCAGCTCCGGCTGCCTCCCGTGTCTCAATGTTTCAGTCATTGGCTGCTGTGGTGCTTGTGACTATGCCCACCCTGTTGCAGAAAGAAAACACTGCAGGGACTGGAACATGGAGACATCGGAGGCAGCGCAAAGGACCAGACCGGCAGGGAGCAGGAAAGCAAGAATTCTTAGATTAGTGGGGATTATGCTGGCACTTAATAAAATGTCATTATCACTAGAGAACCCCTTTAATGACCAACAACATTTCTTTTGTTTTTAACTCTCTGCATTTCAGCAGCCACAACTCTTATGTTTTCACTAATGTGGCTGCCAGATGCCTTGTTTTATACAGGAGAAATTGCATTTAAAGCACAGGCCCAGAGAAGATCAGGGAGTGCAGCAGAGACTGCCAGACCTGGAGAGTAGTGGCAGAGAAGGAAAGGTAAGTGAATTTATTTTATTTCTCATGGGCATCTGGAGTCTGATGTGAGCTCTGATGGGGGTCTGATCTATGGTCTGACATGGGAATCTGATCTGAGGTCTGACATGGGGGTCTGATGTGAGTTCTGATGGGATTCTGAGATAATATGGAGGTCTCATCTGAGATCTGACTTAAGGGTCTGATCTGATATAGGGGTTTGATCTGGGGTTCTGATCTGATATGTGGGTCTGATCTGAGGTCTGCTGTGGGGATCTGACTTGAGGTTTGATATGGCGGTCTCATATGAGGACCAGGGGCGTTGCTAGGGTCTCAAAAGATCCGGGGCCCAAGCCCCAATAAATATGGCCCTCAGTTGCCCCCCCCGGCATACAATCCCCCACTGTCGCCCCATCCCCCCGGGATACAATCCCCCACAGTCACACACACCCCCCCCGGCATACAATCCCCCACAGTCACTCCCCAGCATAAAATCCCCCACAGTCACTCCCCCAGCATATAATTCCACACAGCTCCCAGCAGACAAACCCCACAATCGCCCTCCCCAGCATACAATCCCCCACAATCCCCCCCAGCATACAATCCCCCACAATCCCCCCCCCACAGCTTACAAACCCACACAGCAGCCCCCCCCCTTACTCCATCATACAATCCCACCTCATTGTAAGTATATTCCAGTTCAGGCCACTAGGTGGCAGCAGTGAACTGTGATATAATGATTTCAATAAAGACTAATGGAGCAATTTACAGCTGATGATTGTAAGTTGTGGTCCACTTAGGGGACTTAAGAAAAAGTAAAAAAATAAAAAAAAAGTTTTGAAAATATTTTAAAAAGCGTAAAATCACCCCATTCCCCACACACAAAAAAAAGAACAAAATGGCATTATAGTTCGCCTATATGGTGTAACAGAACACTTTGTCTCCCAAGAAAATTGAATAAAAAGTAAAAAACAAACCTCAGAATGGCAGGCTGTGTGCTTCAGCTTTATTTTCAAAATTTCCTTGGGGGGGGGGGGGTGTTAGAGGATCGTGCAGCACTGCAGCTGTCTCCACCAGTTCGGGGCAGTGGTAGATTGATTCGGGGCCCTGGCCCCGGATAAAAAGCCCTAGCGACGCCCCTGATGAGGACTGATCTGAAGCCTGATGAAAATTGAGGGTGTACTTTGTAGGACTGATGAAAATTGGGGATCTGTTCTGAGGTCTGATGAATTTTTTTATATCTTATTTTCCTCCTATAAAAACCAGGGTGTGTCTTATCATGAGGTCCGTCTTATAAAGCAAAAAAAAAAAAAAAAAAGTATTTATATTTTTTTTACTTGCAGAAATATATAAAAAAGATTTTTCTTTTGCCTTTGCTTTTTGTTTTTATTTTTATACTGTTCGTGTTGCACACTAAATAAACTGATCAATGTATTTTTTTAATTTAATGTGTGCATATTAAAATTTTATACTAAATAACCATCTAAATGATTGTGTTTTTCGTGTGAGTTTTTCATGAAAATAAAATCTTAAAAAAATCCTATTAGAATGTATAACATATTCTTTCATACTAATACAGTATACTCCGTGTCTCAATGATATGGACCGGTGTTAGGCCATGTTAACTGTACAGACAGCCCTGGGTTCCTTTGTATGTCCTCAGGACTGCCTGCAGAAGGGGAGTGGAAAGCCTCTCTGCAATCAACTGGATGAAGTGAGTTCCCTCATCTCTGGTGACAAGTTATAATTAAGTTTGTGACTAAATTAAATAAAAAAATTGATATTAGAATCTGATACAGGCAGCACCACACCCCCGGCCTACCCTAAAAGAAAACAAAAATGGGGGATGGATCAGAAGTGTCTGTCCTAAGCAGGATGACCTGGAAGCAATACTTATTGTTATTTGGATATTTTTTCTGACGTCACATTACACCAGCCAGTCTCGTGTTTCTGTCTAGTGAAATTAACCTTTATATTCCATTATTCATTGCATGAATTATATAGCCATCACTAATCATAATTTTATTCTCAAGTGCTTTGAGTATAATTTATGCATGGTGCAGAGACGTGATGAGCTGAACCGAGTGGACAGGTATGATAACTGAAGATCATAGATACTATTTATTAGACAACAGCAAATATTAACAGGTCTTCAATCTGCTCTAAACTGAAGGGATACATGTTAGATACATTAAATGGTACTGCTATATTATTGTAATCATTTATTAGGTCAATGGGTCTCATGTATTAAAACTCAACAATAACAAGTCTAGCTTCCATTTACTAAAATCTACTGGTAAAATTAAACGAGGACTTATATCTGATTCATTACTAGTTACCTTTTTTTCCCATACATTCAAAGGTATACCCCAGGATTTTTATATTAATGGGCTATCCTCAGGATAGGCCATCCATAACAGAGTGACAGGTCAACAGTCACCAGAAGCGCATGGCTCCTTCCACTGTGAAGTGGATGTAGCTGGTAACTGCAGTGCTGCTCCCATGTCTCCCCTACTGATCTGGAATTGATCCTGATGATAAACCATCAATTTGAAAATCCTGAAAAATCACTTTAAAGGGGTTGTCCGAGTTATTTTTTTGTTCTTTATATGTTTCTAACTTGTCAGGTATAACAACTTTCCCATATACTTTGTGTTTCTAAAGCTGCTGGTTTCTCAGAGTTGACTGAGGGTCACATGACCTGTGATGTCACCTTATCTCCCTGGTCTGTGATGTCTCGTTCACAAGCCTCAGAGTTCAGATAACAGTCTGTACACGAGACATCACTGGCCATGCCCCCTTTCTTTGCCAGGCTCCTGCTATCTGCTCTCTCCCTGGTTTCCTTCAGATAACACATTAACCCCATCAGCCAGAACACACTGAGGGCTCAAGGCTTTACTTTACAACAAATAGTAGCTGCAGCAGTGAGAGGAGACAAATGCTGGGCAAGGAGCTATAGAAGAATTGTATTGTACAAGAACAGGTAGGGAGAATTTCCTGTGTGTATCAGCAGTGTCATTGTACAGCTGGGACTTGTAGTCCTACACATACAACATGCTGCTGAGTATTCTAGCAGACAGACATGTCACTCAGCACTTGTATTCACTGCCTGTGCAGAGAAGGGGGGAGGGGCTGAAATTGTTGTTATTGCATGTAAACAAAGGCCAGAAGAGAACCAGGGAAATGAGGAAATAGATTTTTTTTGCCTAAAACTTGCTGAACTTAGTTATATATTGCTGCCCATCAGATTTACAGTGCTATATATTTTTTCATAACTTGGACAACCCCTTTAAGGTATTTCCAATAAGTATATATTTCTCTGCAGGCTCTATGCACATAGGTGATCAGAAAGCCTGAGGTGACCCTAGAGTGCCTGAACTCATTTTTTCTTGGGGTCTTCCTAGGCTTCAGTGAAGGGAAGTTGTTAATCACTGATCCTTGTGAGGTTTCTCCTTTTTTTGCGGCACACTTCACTTTTTATGCTAATTAGGTAAAGAAAGTACATGTGTGCAGTATTGTAGGCCAGGATATGCCCATCTAAGTTTCTGGGAAAGGTATTCAAATTAGCTTTCATAAAACGCAGATTTTGGTGATGATAACTTGCATATATTTTCCCCAGAATCCAAGAGTACTGTCGCATGATATACAATACTCATGCATATTTTTGGTCTCCTTAATGATAAATAAAATCCCAAAGAGTACTTAACAAGGCCAATCAACCAAGTAAGTCAAATCTTCTAGAAAAATAAAAAGATAGCTTGCACGTTTCTTTAAGAGAGGTGTAAACTTTCTGGGGTGTTGTATTTCTGTTGTCTCACTTTCAGTTGAATGTCTCTTTGGTTCATCAGAAGTTGGATCAAAATAGTGAAATAGAATTGCTAGAGGTGTTATTTGTTTTGCTATACCTATGATGTATCCTCAGGTGAATAAGAGGGAGCCATCCTATTGAGGTGAATTGGGATAGCAGGAACTATAACTACTTGTTACTACACAGCAATTAGGTAATCAGTAAGGAAAAGTTGATATACAAGATGACTATTGTAGACTAGGCAACGCTCTTCTTGCTTACTTGGAAAACTGTATGCAAATCATCATGTCTAATATCTGCTGACATCAGACAGGTTTAGTAAAGCTAATTTAAATATCTTTCCCAGAAACCCATAAAAGCATCACCTGGCCAAAAATACTGCACATACATGGCATCTTAAGGGGCTCTGCATAATAATAATAAGGGCACTTCTTAGATAACTAATTATATATATATATATATATATATATATATATATATATATATATATATAGTTAGTATCTATATGTGACACCATCACACCTACCTGTACTTGTAGAGGAGAGTCTGTGATGTTGATTTGTAGTGGTGAATACTTGATAGTTGTCTCCATACTCCAGTCCAGTATGAGCAATCAGGCTGTATAGTTGGAAAACGTGCCCCGTCTATTTCGAAAAGGCTTGCAATCCAAATATGAGCAATGGTGACGTCACACTAGCTTACAGCTACAGGAGCTGTTAGGATAGCGTCCTCTTGTCTGTGCTTCTTCTTCAGGCAAGAGGGCTCTATCCCTGATAAAGAAAGACAATCCTTTCAAAACCTGTCAGAGTCTTGGTCCACAATAGCTCCTGTAGCTGTAAGCTAGGGTGAGGTCAGCGGCGCTCATATTTGGAGTGCAAGCTTTTTTGAACAGGAAACGTGCTGCCAGCCGGATCATGTTTTCCAACTACACACCCTGACTCCTTCCACCGGACTGGAGGATCGGGACAATGATCAAGTGTTCACCACTACATATCAATATCGCGGACTCTCTTCTACAAGTACAGGTAGGCAGTCACATATAAATACTAATTATTGCTTAGAGGACAGCAGACATGGTAGAACCCCACTTCTTTTCACTGGTACTTAGGTGCAGTCAGACAGTAAGTGCAGGAATTCTTGTTTTACTTCTTCAATTTGTCATTTCGGCACTGGCCTACCTTGCAGCATACTCACAACTAGAGATGAGCAAGCACTAAAATGCTCGGGTGCTCATTATTTGAGTTGAACTTTTCCCGATGCTCGGGTGCTCGTTTCGAATAACGAACCCCATTGAAGTCAAAGGGAGACTCGACCATTTTTTGCAGGGGACCGGGGCTCTGCCTAGGAAAGGCTGGGTGAAAACCTGGAAACCTCAGAAAATTATGGAAACACCACGGAAATGGACAGGAAACAGCAGGGGCAGCATGTAGGGATGCCTCTGAGGCTCCCTAATTGCGCCATTTTTTCTAAATCTGGCAAATAGTCTGGGGATGACCCCAAGGCAATTTTCAGGGACACGGTAATGGTGGCTAACTGACACCCTGCTGACGGTGGCTATTTTGACTGCGACCCAGACAAATGTCGCACAGAGATTTTTGGGATCAAGCTATATACGTGACAGCAAAAGACTTGGTTGTATTAAGTGACGTACAGAAAGTGTCACCTGGACAGAAAATACGGATTGGAGTGAGTGTACTGAACTGTGACAGACAGAATGGTTCCACGCAGCTGTGTGAAATGGATTTGTATTACTTAGCTAAAACAAAAAAACTATTTTTTTTTAATTTTTTTTTTGTAGTTTTGTTTTTTTGGGAACGTGACGTGCAGAACTAACTGACACCCTGCTGACGTTGGCTATATATTTGGCGATAGCTGCACTACTAGTGCCAGCCAGCCAAGCCAGGAGACAAAAAAAATTTCTTGTAGCCCTTAGAAGGGCTGTTGGGTTCTTTGTGGGTGATTCCTGCCTAACAGAGAACTAAATGCAGGCCCTAACACTCTCCCTGAAACGCAGCAGCTCTATCCCTAACGACATCCAGACAGCATCTGAGCCGAGCACAGCGGCCAGTCAGTAGTATATTCCAGGGTCACCTGATCAGGCCAGCCAACCCCTGCTATCGACATGTAAGGGCCCCACATGATGCTGGGTATACCGCAGAGTCTCCTGGCTTGTGATTGGCTGAGTTTATAGGCGCCAAAAATGCACGATGCGGAAGTTGCCATTTCCTCGAGTATGGCAAGATACTCGTCCGAGCAGCGAGCACTTACGAGTACCCTAATACTCGAACGAGCACCAAGCTCGGACGAGTATGCTCGCTCATCTCTACTCACAACGTTTTTAAGTAAGAGTGCAAGTAACTTGTTTTATTTTTCTTCATATATATTGTTGAGAAACACACATTTGTGCACTAGGTCCTCTCTCTCTCTCACATACACACACTCATTAATTGTCTATTATATCAATATATTATTTAATCACAGTAGGATGGTATAATTCTTATGCTGGATTGGAATGGATTAATTTTCTGGTAAAATAAACCCTTGTAAAATACTTTCAAAATGGCATAATGAAATAGTTATTCTTATGAATCCTACTAGAAGTAATCCTACTAGAAGTATGACATGGAGTACAATGGAAGTTAAAAAGACTGTGGGCAAAATGTATCATTTTCTCTACACTAGGAAACTGGCACCAAAAAGTCGCAAGCTGTGGGGCATGCTGCACTTTTGCAAAATTGTGTGACTTTTTTGTGGTTTTTACCACTTTTCAAAGTAATGAATGGTGAGAGGCCAGCGTAGGGAGACCATCACACTTATTATAATCTACACCAGGAAACTACCATAGATTACAGTGGAAATCTACACCAGCCCCTTTGCTGGTATAGATCTTCACTTTGGAGCATGGACTTTCAAAGACATGCTGCAAATATTAAGAGATTTGAACCTCGTAATAATTGAAGGCATGTGAAACACTTGTCTTGCTAAATCTCTAACCCTGTCTCCCTTCGAAGCAATCACTGTAGAAAAACAGGTAATTACAGTGGAACACCACACAACCTCTGCCACATATCACCTCTGGAAAAATGAATGACCATAGTTTAGCAAAAACAAAGAGTTTCACTTTTATTTTTTTTTTAAATACAAGCAAATCGGACACAGCTACAATACCAAGAATGAGGTCTATAAAACTACGATCTTCAGCAGTACTGACTAGTACCTGAAATTATCATATTAAACGAACAGCGTGAATAGCTCCAAACAAGTGATATTTACTGTCACGGTAGGGAGTGGTGAAGCCCTGAACTCACCCATACCACTGTCTCTACCTACTTGCACAATGTGTCTTAAAGTAATGGTCCACAACTGGATGACAGTCCCTTCCTGAATAGGTGCTGGGGCCTATGAGGGAAAATACAAACTGAGAAAATAATAAATGTAATGAAAGGACAAGCCAAGACTGGATCAGCATCAAAAGGTAGAGTCAAAATCAGGCCAATGTCAAAATCAGGAAGATATCATAACCAAGACAAGATACAAATAAAAACATATCCAGGATCCAGTGCCAGGGGATCACATCAGGAAATGAATGGGAGTCACACGTAAGGACAGGGACAATCTGAAAGTCAGAGCACCAGGGATCCAAACAGCAGTACAACACATGCTATTGAGGGAGCATGTGATGCTAGAGCTGTGCCTGGTTGGTCCTACATATGCCTCCGCTCCATGATAGGCAAAGCATCTTCCATATCAGTGGGGTTTGCAATGTAACAATTCTGGCAGCGTCAACGTGGAGAGATGGGACCTACCATGGGAGTACTGACAAATTAGTACATTTACTTTATTTTTTATTTTTTACAAGATTTCCCAAAAATGATATTATTTTAACTAGCCAGTTGTATGAAACATCTAATGAAAATAACATTAAAATATATTGCAAGTATGTAAAATATAAGAGAGGGAATTTATCCCACCCTATCACATGACTTTTGCAACTTTTTGGGGATTATTTGTGCAAAAATGTGCCACTTTTTGTATATTTACACCTCTCACTCGAGTGGGCATGGCAAGCAGGATCCTTCCAGAATTTTCTTTTAAAGAGGACCTTTCACCACTCCTGACATGCCTGTTTTAATCGCTTCATGCATTCCCCATGTAATAACAAGTCTGGAACATCTATTCTTATGTCTGTATGTTGTGCCATTCCTTTATTATTTGCACTAGAAGTTATGAATGAATTGCTAGCAGTCTGCAGTAAGGGTACAGAGAGGAGGTAACAAGTTGGGGGGCGTGTATCTGCACAGCCTGAACATGGCAGCACTGATTGGCTAGAGTTAGTCTGTGCAGGTACACACCCCCAACTGGTCACCTCCCCCTGTTCTTTAATGAAGGCAATCAGCAATTCATTCATAACTTCTAGTGCAAATAATAAAGGAATGGCACAACATAGAGCCATAAGAATAGATGTTCCAGAATTGTTAGTACGTGGGGAATGCATGGAGCTATTAAAACAGGCATGTCAGGAGTGGTGAAAGGTCCTCTTTAAGGTTGCAAAAAATTTGCACGCTGATCCAGTGGGGGATAGCATTAAAAAATGGATTTCCATTTCTAGACATGCAACCCCCTCATTCCATGAAAACCCCACTCTTGTGGCTATTTTGCACTTTTTTTTTAAATGTATTTACTGTAATTATTAGCGTCCATTTTGACAAGACGTACATGACCGCTGCAGCCAATGACTGGCCACAGTGGTGATGTGTCACCTGTGTGGCACATGTCCCACTTACCAGCTTCATGGGTGACACATCACTGCTGCAACCAGTAATTGACTGCAGTGGTCAAGTGCCCCGCTGTTTGGAGACCCAAGACCTGGACAGATGGCAGAGATGTTAATTATGGCACATTTACATATGCACACACCTGATGCCAGCCCAGGACTATCCTAGCACCGCTTGTGTGCATATGTAAGTGTGCCAAAGTAAGCACTAGTACACAGCGCAGCAGCGGGGCAGAGAGGGGAGGCTGCCATGTACCGCATGCTATAGTACAGGATGCCGGCAGTGGAAGGAAGGGGCAGAGAGGGAAGGCTGTCATGTACCGCATGCTGTAGTACAGGAGGCAAGCAGAGGAAGGAGGGGGCAGAGAGGGGAGGCTGCCATGTACCACATGCTATAGTACAGGAGGCCGGCAGAGGAAGGGGGGGGGCAGAGAAGGGAGGCTGCCATGTACCGCATGCTATAGTACAGGAGGCCAGCAGAGGAAGGAGGGGACAGAGGTTGGGATTGGCATGCAGCTGCCAGCTAGCCATCCCACCCTCTGCCTACTCCTCTGCCAGTCTCCTGTATTACAGCATGCATGCAGTGAAAAATGTAAATAAACAAATGAACAAGGCCTAATGTGTAATCCCCTATCCACAAGATAAAGGATAAGTATTAGTGATGAGCGAATCGAAGCGGCAATATTCGTGATTCGCACGAATATTGCCAGCTTCGGCTCGACTCGGCATCCCGAGGCAGCCCGGACTCGTGATTATTCGTGCGTCACTGCAAGTTTGAAATGCCCGCTTTTTTCAGCCAATCAGCATAAAAGGGAAGCCTGTGGGAATGCCTGCTGTGATGTAACAGCCCCTATACCTCCCCAGCAGTGATTGGCTGGCAGTGACATGTGACCTAAATTTACATAAGGTAGGGACCTGCAGCATCAGCCTCATTGTGCTTTGGGAAGGAGAAGAGACAGACAGTGTTAGCTAGTGTAGTGTGTGCAGCAAGCAGTTAGTTAGGTTAGGAAGCCCCAACAGTCTTTTTAAAGACTATACTCTGAAGAACAGTATACAGTATATACTGTAAGCCTGTATTCTGTGTAGGATAGGAAGCCCCAACATTCTTTTTAAAGACTAATTGATTCTGTGAAGAAAACTATACAGTATATGCTGTAAGCCTGTATTCTGTGCAGGATAGAAAGCCCCAACATTCTTTTAAAAACTAATTGATTCTGTGAGAAAAATTCAGTATATGCTGTAAGCCTGTATTCTGTGCAGAGCTGTGCCTGGTACACCTTGTCCAGCCACATAGCTCAAACTATACATCTGTAAACAGATATATTCCTGTGCATGACTGTGCAGTGACTAGGGTATACATTTCATCAGCCTGCTATATACCTCACAGTCTATAGATACCGTATTGATCTGTAGATTCTAGTTTTATTTGTGCAAACTGCGTACATTTTTTTTTGGATAGGTCTGAAAATAATTTTACCTGCATATCTATCTATATTGTCCATTGAATTTTACTGCTCTGTTATACACGGTGCAGTGAGTTGGGAAAAAAATTTCATCAGCCTGCTATATACCTCACAGTCTATAGATACCATATTGATCTGTAGATTCCAGTTTTATTTGCGCAAACTGCGTAAATTCTTTTTTTGGGATAGGTGTGAAAAATAATTTTACCTGCGTATCTGTTAAGGTTGGGATAAACAGACAACAGAGGAGCGTGTGCCCTGAGCTTACCCAACCCTCTGTCCCTGCCTATTGCCTCACCCACGCTAAACCGTGGGGCGACAACCACGAGGACTGCGAAATACACTGTATAAGGTGCAGGGAACAGGGAACAACAAACAAGACAGACAAAACACCAAATGGATAGTCAGGAAGCCGCATCAAAACCAGGAATAACAAAGTACAAAATCGGAAGACGGTAGAGTAGTCAGATACAAGCCAAGGGTCAAATCAGCAGTCAGGATACACAATACAACGCAAGCAGGAATAGCAAGGAATTGCAAAAACCAGCAAGGAGCAGAGAGGAAGGTAGGTATATATGCAGGAAGAAATCCCACCCCCAGGTTATGAATGGACCAGATTCAGAGAAGCCACTCAGCCAGCACCTGAGTATTAATCCTGAGTAGACAAACCAAACAAGAAGCTGGGCGTTGGCTCCAAAACAATCCACAGTGTGAACGTGGTTCAAGGCAAGGAGTAGGCACTAAACAGAAACACACAAAAACTCAGAAAACCAAGCAAAACATAGAACCTATGTTCTCTGATGACCAGACCTGACAGTACCCCCCCCCCTCCACGAGGGGCCTCCGGACCCTTAGACCCTAAGGATGGTTTAGATGGATAGTCCCGATGAAAAGATTTAACCAATCGTGGAGCATGAACATCCCTAGCAGGGACCCAGGATCTATCCTCAGGACCGAAACCCTTCCAATGAATGAGGTATTGAAGAGAGTTCCTGACCAGTCTGGAATCGACAATCCTCTCTACCTCATACTCGAGATCACCCTCCACCACAGATGGCGAGGGAGGATCAGGGAGGGGTACCACAGGATCCACATAGCGTTTCAACAGACTCTTGTGAAACATATTGTGAACCCGCCAGTCAGAGGGCAACGCCACCTTGAACGATACCGGATTAACAACATGAGTTACGGTAAACGGACCAATGAACCTAGGAGCCAATTTCAGAGACGGAACTTTCAACTTAAGGTTCTTAGTAGACAATAGGACCTTGTCACCCACAACAAAAGTTTCAGAGACAGTACGCCTACTTCTGGATGAATGGACCATTAAACTTTGTGCTCTTTTCAAGTTCTGCTGAACTTGCGACCACACTGTTGGTTAGTTATGGACTCAGCACGAGGGGTATCCGAAATTGACGATGACGAGAAGGAAAACCTGGGATGGAATCCATAATTACAGAAGAAAGGAGATGTGAGTGTGGATGAACTAGTGTGATTGTTGATGGCAAACTCTGTTAACGGAAGATATGAGACCCACAGATGTTGACAGTCAGAAACAAAAAGACGAAGGTACTGTATGAGCTCTTGATTCATCCTCTCCGTCTGCCCATTAGTTTCGGGATGGAAGGCAGAGGAAAAGGACAATTTTACCTCAAGCTTAGAACAGAAAGCTCGCCAAAACTTAGCCACAAATTGTACCCCCCTGTCAGACACAACCTCATCAGGAATACCGTGGAGACGCACAATATGTTGAATAAATAGCAATAGCATATCTGCCAATTCCTCTGCTGAAGGCAGCTTCTTTAGCGGAACCAAATGGCCCATCTTAGAGAAACGATCCACCACCACCCATATAACAGAGAAGCCTTGAGAGAGTGGCAGATCGGTAACAAAATCCATAGACACGTTAGACCAAGGCCTGTCTGGCACTGGGAGCGGGAGAAGAGGTCCCTCAGGACGTCTCCTGGGGACCTTTCCTCGCGCACAGACCTGACAAGCTAGAACAAATGCATGAACGTCAGTATTCATATGTGGCCACCAGTAGTTTCTTTTCAGTAGATCTAGTGTTCCCCGAACACCTGGATGACCTGCTAGTACGGAACAGTGTGTCTCCTCTAACACTCTCAATCGAAGGGACAAGGGAACAAACATTTTGCCTTCCGGAAGGTCTCTTGGGGCAGAATTTTGTTTGGAGCGAATTTGATCTGAGAGGTGAGAGGAGATGGCTGCCAAAACAGTACCAGCAGTTAAGATGTTACCGGGTTCCGACTCAGGACCCTCAGGGATACCAAAACTCCGAGACAAGGCATCAGCCCTGACATTCTTGGTACCAGGTCGGAAAGTGACCACAAAATTAAAACGAGAGAAAAACAACGCCCATCTAGCTTGATGGGCATTGAGACGTTTTGCATTATCCAAGTACACAAGATTTTTGTGATCTGTGATCACTGTCACTGGGTGAAGAGCTCCTTCCAGGAAATGGCGCCACACTTCAAACGCCCATTTGATGGCAAGGAGCTCGCGATTCCCAATATCATAATTCCTTTCACAAGACGAGAATTTCTTGGAAAAGAATGCACATGGTCTGAGGTTAGTGAGAGCAGCTGACCCTTGAGATAAAACTGCCCCTACACCGACCTCAGAAGCATCTACCTCAACAATGAATGGCTGAGAGAGATCAGGTTGAATTAACACAGGCGCAGAGGAGAACGCTTTCTTGAGTTCCTCAAACGCAGAGTACGCAGCAGGAGACCAGTTACTGGGATCAGCCCCCTATGGCGAAACCAAGAAAACGTTGAAGGGATTTTAAATCCGTGGGCCGAACCCAATCCGTGATTGCCTGAACCTTACACGGATCCATCTGAACCTCGGAAGGAGTGACCACATAACCCAAGAATGAAACTTTTTGTACACAAAAAATGCATTTTTCTAGTTTAGCAAACAGAGAATGATTACGCAGACGGGATAACACCAGACGAAGATGTTTACGGTGTGAATCCAGATCAGAAGAAAATATCAGGATATCATCCAGATAGACCACCATAAAAATCCCAATACAGTCATGAAAGATATGATTCATAAAACCTTGGAATACAGCTGGGGCATTGCTTAAACCAAAAGGCATAACCAGATACTCAAAATGTCCCAGAGGCGTATTAAAAGCTGTCTTCCACTCATCCCCTTCCCGGATCCGAATCAGGTTATAAGCTCCCCGTAGATCTAATTTGGAGAACCAGTTGGCCCCCGGAACCTGATTCAGGAGGTCCGGGATGAGGGGGAAGCGGTCCAGAGTTTTTAATAGTGATTTTATTAAGTTCACAGTAGTCAGTACATGGTCTCAAACCCCCATCTTTTTTCTCAACAAAAAAGAAACCAACCCCCGTAGGAGATTCGGAAGGCCGAATGTGTCCTATAGCCAAACTCTCATCGATGTATTTTTGTTTTAGAGACTCTCTTTCTGGCACAGACAGATTATAAATCCGACCCTTAGGTAACTTGGCATCAGGTAATAGATTAATCTTACAATCAAAGTCTCTGTGTGGAGGCAAGACTTGAGACAGAGGTTTCGAAAAAACGTCTGCAAAATCTGAAATAAACTCCGGGATCTCAGAATCACATAAATTGGTAGAACAAAGGGAAACTTGAGACATATGGGCCTTACACTGAGGGCCCCAGTGAACTAATTCCTGACTCACCCAATCAATAACCGGATTGTGCAGCTGAAGCCAAGGAAGACCCAGAATAATGTCCACAGACAAATCTTTCATTACAAGGAAAGAACAATATTCAATATGTAATGCACCCACCACCAGTCTTATTTCAGGAGTACGGAATTTGACCAAACCGGCTTGCAGAGGGGTCATATCGACACTAGACACCTGGATAGGAGGGGACAGGGGAATTAAAGAAGGCAATATTTGGGAAACAAATTCAATGAAGTTGGCGGCTGAACCAGAATCCAAGAAAGCCTGTCCAACACGTGAGTCTGACTGGAAAGAGACGGTGCAGGGCAAAAATACTCTAGAAACATTAGAGGGTACCTGAGCTCCTAGACAGTCCTCCCGATAACTGTCTAGGAGCGGAAGTTTTCCTGCTGAGGTTTTCTTCGGACAGGACTTCAGCAGATGATCCGGACTCCTGCAGTAGAAGCACAAATGATTCCTCGTACGATGTTCCCTTCTCTGCTTAGGCGTAATACTGCCGAGTTCCATCGGTTCCGGTCCGGAGTGGCTGGAGACCGGATTGAGGATCGGCTGAGGAGCAGGAGACACCTGAGGAGGTCGCCTGGATCTTAGACGTCTATCTGCCCGGACGGCCAGGGTCATAGCTTCGTCAAGTGTTTTAGGTTCAGCATGGGCTAACAACAAATCCTTCACACGGTCAGACAGTCCAGTCATGAAAAGGTCTTTCAAAGCCCTATCATTCCACCCGGAATCGGTCACATATTGTCTAAAACTAGCACAGTAATTTTCTGCCATCTGTCCACCCTGACGTAGAGACAATAACTGGGATACAGCTAACGCTGGGCGATTTGGCTCATCATATATCTGACCCAGCGCAACAAAAAACTCGTCAAGGTATGAGCGCAAAGGAGAGGCAGTGGGTAAAGAAAAGGCCCAGGTTTGGGGGTCTCTGCACAGGAGAGACATAACCAAACCCACCTTTTGCGCTTCAGTTACAAACGACCGAGGTCGTAAAGAAAAATACAAAATACATCCTTCCCGAAACAGAAAAAATTTCTTACGGTCACCGTAAAAAGAATCAGGAAGGGGGACCTTAGGTTCAGGTGCAGGTGTGGGAACCTGGGGTGCAGACACAGGAGCCGAGGCCTGCATGTTTTCCTGAACCTGAAGGCGTATAGCAAGATCCTGAATCAAATTGGTCAAGGCCTGGACCTGAGCTACCACCACTGACATTTGCTCCATAGGTGGAATAAACGTAGCTGGCAGTATACAGGTTGCAGGTATTTTCTGGCTGGTTTTTCTGTCAAGGTTGGGATAAACAGACAACAGAGGAGCGTGTGCCCTGAGCTTACCCAACCCTCTGTCCCTGCCTATTGCCTCACCCACGCTAAACCGTGGGGCGACAACCACGAGGACTTCAAAATACACTGTATAAGGTGCAGGGAACAGGGAACAACAAACAAGACAGACAAAACACCAAATGGATAGTCAGGAAGCCGCATCAAAACCAGGAATAACAAAGTACAAAATCGGAAGATGGTAGAGTAGTCAGATACAAGCCAAGGGTCAAATCAGCAGTCAGGATACACAATACAACGCAAGCAGGAATTGCAAAAACCAGCAAGGAGCAGAGAGGCAGGTAGGTATATATGCAGGAAGAAATCCCACCCCCAGGTTCTGAATGGACCAGATTCAGAGAAGCCACTCAGCCAGCACCTGAGTATTAACCCTGAGTAGACAAACCAAACAAGAAGCTGGGCGTTGGCTCCAAAACAACCCACAGTGTGAACGTGGTTCAAGGCAAGGCGTAGGCACTAAACAGAAACACACAAAAACTCAGAAAACCAAGCAAAACATAGAACCTATGTTCTCTGATGACCAGACCTGACAGTATCTATATTGTCCGTTGAATTTCACTGATCTGTAATACACGGTGCAGTGAGTTGGGAAAAAAATTTCATCAGCCTGCTATATACCTCACAGTCTGTAGATACCGTATTGAATCTTTACAATTATAATAATATAATACTGCTACTGTGCACATGGAGAACCCCAGGGTCAGGGGGAGAGGGGGAAGAGCTGGGAGAGGTGGAAGAGGTGGTCGTGGAGGGAAAGGTGGGAGTCGTGGTGGTGCTGTGGTCAGCGGTGATGACCGTGGTGTGTGTGGTGACACAGTGCCAGCTGCTGTGGGTACAGTGGAAACACGCAAGGTCAGGGTGCCTGGTCAACTCCAGAAGTTGGTAGGGCAGCGTCCTACAACTCTGACAGACCCCAAACAACAACAGGAGGTGGTTCAGTGGATTGCAGAGAGCACGTCCAGCCACGTTTCGTCTGCCCCCTCATCCAGCCAGTCGACTTCTCTGACCCAGGGTGTCTGTCCTCCAACTCGCCCTCCTTCTCCCCAGCCAGAACCCTCTAGGGGTATGTCCAACGGGCAAAATTTATCCATGGAACTCTTCAGCCACCACTTCCCTGATATGCCAGTGGACGAGCTGCTATGCCCTGATTCTCAGGACCTTTTGCTGTCTCCGGGT
>ONZH01026182.1:0-38511 GCA_900303285.1 Rhinella marina
GTGTGACTACACCATCTCCGGTAACTGGCTCACGTTATCTGTTCAGTTCGAATGTACCGTCAGCTGTGTGACTACAGCATCTCCGGTAACTGACTTATCTGTTTAGTCCGATTGTACTGCCTGTTATGCCTTCATAGGAATATATCTAATTAGTTTTACCACTCACTATGTCTCTCCATTAGACAGTTTTTCTGTTGTTTTCCAAATCATAGCACAGTCGGTGAGTTACTATAATTCCCTGTATTCTCACTAATAGCTTTCTAGTTCTAATGTCTTCAGAGCTGTCTCTTCCATTCACTATGCTATATAATCCATGTATCTACATAACGTGATGTACTGAGATATGCTGTATACTTTGTGCTGAATACTGTTATTTTATTGTAGTTTTACAATGATCCTATTAATAAAAGTTGAAAAGGACCCCCCTGCGTCCAGCTCAATGAATTGATAGGAAATGACTACTGTGTGACTGCAGCATCCACAGTAACCGACTTATCTGTTCAGTCCAATTGTACTGTCACCTGTGTGACTACAGCATCTCCGGTAACTGGCTCACATTATCTGTTCAGTTCGAATGTACTGTCACCTGTGTGACTACAGCATCTCCGGTAACTTACTTATGAGTTCAGTCTGATTGCACAGTCACCTGTGTAGTCCAATTGTACCATCATCTGTGTGACTATGGCATCTCTGGTAACTGACTTTTCTGTTCAGTCCGATTGCACCGCCATCGTTGATACTACAGCATCTCAGGTAACTGACTTAACTGTTCAGTCCGATTGTACTGTCACCTGTGTGACTATAGCATCTCCTGTAACTGACTCACATTATCTGTTCAGTCCGATTGTACCGTCACCTGTATGACTACAGCAGCTCCAGTAATTGACTTATCTGTACAGTCCGATTGTACTGCCACCTATGTGACTACAGCATCCACAGTAAGCAACTAATCTGTTCAGTACAATTGTACTGTCACCTGTGTGACTTCAGCATCTCTGGTAACTGGCTCACATTATCTAATCAGTTCAAATATACCGTCACCTGTGTGACTACAGCATCTCCGGTAACTTAATCTGTTCAGTCCGATTGTACTGCCTCCTGTGTCTCTACAACATCTCCGGTAAGTGACTTATCTGTTCAGTCCGATTGTACCGTCACCTGTGTGACTATAGCATCTCCTGTAACTGACTCACATTATCTGCTCAGTCCGATTGTACAGTCACCTGTCACTACGGCATCTCCAGTAACTTACTTAACTGTTCAGTCCAATTGTACTGTCACCTTTGTGACTACAGCATCTCCGGTAACTGATTTGTCTGTTCAGTCTGATTTTACCATCACCTGTGTGACTATGGCATCTCCGGTAACTGACTTTTCTGTTCAGTTCGATTGCACAGCCACCGTTGATACTACAGCATCTCCGGTAACTAGCTCACATTATCTGTTCAGTCCGATTGTACCGTCACCTGTGTGACTACAGCATCTCTGATAACTGACTTATCTGTACAGTCCAATTGTACCATCACCTGTGTGACTACAGCATCTCTGATAACTGACTTATCTGTTTAGTCCGATTGTACTGCCTGTTATGCCTTCACAGGAATATATCTAATTAGTTTAGCCAACAGCTCCACCTGTTGACATGTTCTTGTATTGCAGCCTCATATATTCTGCCTCATGTTTGTATGCCGACTAATCTTTTCCTTTTCAGGCTTCCGTAGCTTCCCATCATGCCTTGTTTCAGCCTGGCCCCCTTCCTCTTCAGCAGCCATCTTTCCACATGCAAGGCTGTCTTACCATTAGACAGTTTTCTGTTTTCCTCATCATAGCACAGTCGGTGAGTTACTATAATTCCCTGTATGCTCACTAATAGCTTTCTTGTTCTGATGTCTTTAGAGCTATCTCTTCTGTCTTGCAGCTGTCTCTTCCATTCACTATGCTATATAATGTATCTACAGAATGTGATGTACTGAGATAGGCTATATACCTTGTGCTGAATACTGTTATTTTCTTCTAGTTTTACACTGATCCTATTAATAAAAGTTGAAAAGGATTTCCCTGCGTCCAGCTCAATGAATTGATAGGAAAGAGTTTAGCTGTCTGACAACTAATTCACACTGACGGATTGAGGGTATAAGAACACTGCCACCTGTGTCACTACAGCATCTCCGGTAACTGACTTATGTGTTCAGTCCGATTGTAATCTGTTCACTCCGGTTGTACACTCACCTGTGTGACTATAGCATCTCCGGTAACTGACTTTAGTCACACAGGTGACTGTACAATCGGACTGAACAGATAAGTCAGTTACCTGTACCGTCACCTGTGTGACTAAAGTCCATTACCAGAGATACTGATCTGTTCAGTCCGATTGTACCGTCACCTGTGTCACTACAGCATTTCTGGTAACTGATTTGTCTGACTACAGCATTTCTGTTAACTGTACACACAGGGGGATGGTAAAATCGGACTGAACAGATAAATCAGTCACCTGTGTAGTCTAATTGTACCGTCACCTGTGTGACTATGGCATGTCTAGTAATAGTAACTGACTCACATTATCTGTTCAGTCCGATTGTACTGTCACCTGCACCTTATATATCCTGTTTATATAGTGTTGCGTACTAAAGGCGATTAAGTGATATCTTTAATCTTGTGCTGTTCCTTTGTCTGTGTCTCGGTATAACGTTATATCGGGTCAGACACCACCCCAGGTATAAGCGCAGTCCGTTAACGGGGGTCATATCTAATGAGGAACTGGTGGCAGTCTACTGGGCAGGCAGGGCTCCGATCACTGGGGGCAGTAAAAGGGCTCTTCCAGATTGTCAGGGTTGTGCCATGCCAGAGGTCACGTGGGCCACCCTCTCACTCCCCCTGTCCTTACATATTCCCAGGAAGGACGTAACGTCAGGACTTGGTAAGCAGTGACGAGACGGCACCGCGTGATCCCAACGTCCAGTGATGTCATGCGGAGAGGTGACAAGAATGAGGCGGCACTTATGGTTGCAGGTTTTATTTCTTCTGGATAAGCAGCACTACACCCGGTGTTGGCCAAATGACATGAAACTGAACATCAACGTGATCGAGGCCAACAAAGGACTCCTAGAAAAGGCTAAAATCAGAGAAACGCGCGTTCCCTCTGGAGATTGTGTGAAGACAATATGGAGAAGCAGAGCCCACAACCTCCTGGGGTAAACATGATGGAAGCCACGAACCACGGGGCAGTTCCCACCTCACTGACCAGCCGAGGCTCCTCACCATGGGTTGGGTTCTTCTTTGTGCAATTGTTGAAGAACCACAAAGTTGTGACCACAGAGCCCTGTAAGAGAAAGAGACCCGAAATTAACAGGAGAGGCGACCGCCACCATGAACCCTGCAGCCTCCATTACTCTGCACGAGGGGGGCAGTCCAATGGCAGCCGGAGGAGGGGGGCAGTCCAACGGCAGCCGGAGGAGGGGGCGCATATAAGGATAGCAGAGCAGGCCGGAGTTACCTAGCGGCGCACGGTTGTCCACCCTTCCTCATCAGTCTCATTCTTTGTACGACGAGGGACTTCTTTGTCCTCTTTCTTTTCTGTGCGCCATGAACTCTTCTCTTTGTCTGCGGGGGGCGCTCGGCGGGGGGTGCCTCGCTCCTCTTTATCTTCTCCTCGTCTCCACTGACTCGCTGGAATACAGAAAGGCGGCATGTTACACCTGGGAGGTATCGTATGGTGGCCGCACTGGGTATCGCACGCAGTCCTATTCACTTCTGTGGGAGCTGAGCTGCTCCGAGGACACGTGACCAATGAATGTGACCACTTGGCCTAGGAGAAGCTGAGAGAAGCCCTGTGGGAGATAAGGAGCCGCCAGCTCCTCCAGCCGCCAGGGCAGAGATAAGGAGCCGCCAGCTCCTCCCAGCCGCCAGGGCAGAGATAAGGAGCCGCCAGCTCCTCCCAGCCGCCAGGGCAGAGATAAGGAGCCGCCAGCTCCTCCCAGCCGCCAGGGCAGAGATAAGGAGCCGCCAGCTCCTCCCGGCCGACAGGGCAGAGATAAGGAGCCGCCAGCTCCCTCCCGGCCGACAGGGCAGAGATAAGGAGCCGCCAGCTCCCCCCCGGCCGACAGGGCAGAGATAAGGAGCCGCCAGCCCCCCCCGGCCGACAGGGCAGAGATAAGGAGCCGCCAGCTCCCCCCGCCTGACAGGGCAGAGATAAGGAGCCGCCAGCTCCCCCCGCCTGACAGGGCAGAGATAAGGAGCCGCCAGCTCCCCCCGCCTGACAGGGCAGAGATAAGGAGCCACCAGCTCCACGCCCGACAGGGCAGAAAGATTCAAATCCTGCTCTGAAGCATCTCAGCCCCGTACAGAGAAAAGGGCTCCATATTTTTATTGACGACCGACTACCTGATAATGACTACAATGCGTTAATAATAAAGCCCCGCCGGTGGACGCAGCCTTTAAGGTAAAGGGGAATGCAATCAGTTTTTAAGCCAGTGGGAGACTTATCAGGTTAGCAATAACCGCCTTTCATGCGAGTGACATACGCTCATCACGCTCTGTTCTTAAAGGACGTCTTCGGTCATCCTTCTTGTCTTCATCATCTGGAGAGACTTTCCTAGCCGAGAGTCCAGCTTCTCCTCCGCGCCTCCAGACCGACTCCTCTCTGTAACATAGGGCAGACATTACAGATGGCTTCCAAACACACACAATGCACAATTCACTGTCATCAGACTCACCGGGCCGGCTGCCGCTCAGCGTCTGGTTCTCGTTCACTTTTGGACCATTCACGGTCTTCAGAAAGCTTGGACTCCAGAGGAGGCCCCCAGCTGTCTTCCCGAGCTTTCTCACGTTCACGCCATCCCCCTAGAAGTGTACATAAAAATAAGAGCCTTCCACTTCTGCCCGGTCCTAGGACCTTTCAGACACCAACACAATTCATAAAACCCGTTAGACAGCGCCCGACTTAAAGGGGTATCCCACCACAGACAATGGGGGCATATCACTAGGATAATCCCCCCCACCTCGGACTCGCACCTACAGGGAGAGCAGCGGCTGAAGGACCCTGGGTTTGCCAGGATCCGTCCACCTCCAAGGGCTCTCCCCATAAAAGTAAATGGAGGGTGGCTGCACATGCGCCCTCCACCACCTTTCCCAGCTCTGTTCTCGGTGTAGGTGTGGGTCCAAGAGGTGGGACCTGCACCTATCAAATAATGGGGGCATTTCCTAACAATATGCCCCCAATATATGTGTGTCCTCCAGTAATACATGCCGGATGTGAGGCCTGTGTCCCCAGACTGCTGCTGCCTCCAGTACGGACATATCCAGCAGTGTGTTGTCAGACACAACAGCATCTATGTGAAGGAGTTCCACAGACTCTACACCAGGACACAGAGAACATTAGGCTATTCGCAAAGTTATTCATTTTGAATTTATGAAGCAAAATAAATGAACTAGTGCAGCGTGTCCGTGTCACCAGACTATAGGTAAATTTCTCACCTGGGCGACTCGACCCATAAGGTTTCCAGGGCGTCTGTTCTCCTTCATCATCGTCACGCCTAGGACCTCTGTCTTCATCCCCACCTCTCCTGGAACCTCTATCATCTTCACCACTTCTCCATGAACTACGGTCTTCATCCAATCCTCTACGTGGTGTCCGGTCCTCGTCAAAGCCCCGCCTGGGACCCCGGTCCTCGTCAAAGCCCCGCCTGGGACCCCGGTCCTCGTCAAAGCCCCGCCTGGGACCCCGGTCCTCGTCAAAGCCCCGCCTGGACCCCCGTCCTCGTCAAAGCCCCGCTGGGACCCCGGTCTCGTCAAAGCCCCGCCCTGCCCGCTCGTCAAGCCCGCCTGGGACCCCGGTCCTCGTCAAAGCCCCGCCTGGGACCCCGGTCTCGTCAAAGCCCCGCCTGGGACCCCGGTCCTCGTCAAAGCCCCGCCTGGACCCCGGTCCTCGTCAAAGCCTCGCCTGGGACCCCGGTCCTCGTCAAAGCCTCGCCTGGGACCCCGTCCTCGTCAAAGCCCCGCCTGGGACCCCGGTCCTCGTCAAGCCCCGCCTGGGACCCGTCCTCGTCAAAGCCCGCCTGGACGCCGGTCCCGTCAAAGCGCGCCTGGGACCCCGGTCCTCGTCAAAGCCCCGCCTGGGACCCCGGTCCTCGTCAAAGCCGCGCCTGGGACCCCGGTCCTCGTCAAAGCCGCGCCTTGGACCCCGGTCCTCGTCAAAGCCTCTTCTAGGACCGTCATCATCTAAGCCTCTTCTAGGGCCACGGTCATCATCTAAGCCTCTTCTAGGACCCCGGTCATCATCTAAGCCTCTTCTAGGACCCCGGTCATCATCTAAGCCTCTTCTAGGACCCCGGTCATCATCTAAGCCTCTTCTAGGACCCCGGTCATCATCTAAGCCTCTTCTAGGGCCACGGTCATCTTCTGCACCTCTCCATGAACCTTTGTCATCTTCCACATCTCGCTTTGGTCTTTGTTCATCATTTGGCCCACGTCGAGGAGGTACACGATCCTCCTCAAAGCGGCCTCTGGCCTCATCCAAACGCACATCAGCATCCTTCCTGAAACGGGGGCCTTCATCAAGGGGAGGTGCATTATCTTCGACCTCTGGCTTTGCCGATTTGTCCGTGTCCTGTCCTCTCCGCCATTCCCTGGAACACATCAGGATTTTACCATTGTATACTATAAAAATCGACCCGGAAGATGTCCAATTAAAGAGGAAGACCTACTTCTCCACTGGCTTGCTGCGCTCGTCGGTCTCTCCTGCTCGCCTCCAGCCGCTTTCAGACTCCCTATCGGCCCAGCGACTGGAATCCTGACAAAGAACATAACGTTACGTGGCTGCTGGTGGCCAGCAATGTGAGCAGTCTCAGTCAGGACGCCACGCCAGGTGCTGCAGATGAGGAGGCTCCAGGCAGATGTGGCTGCAGCTCCGGATGTGACTTTAGTACAAGATTCTCCGCCATCTTACAGAAACCTCTCTACGTGCTCACCTTTCGGAAGGGATCGTCACCCCCTCGCCGCTCCTCATCTCGCCGCTTTTCCCTTTCTTCGATCTCCAGCTCTCTTTGGCGTTTCTTGCGCTCTTGTTCCTCAAGTTTCTTGACGCGTTCCTGGTATTCTCTCTCCTCAGCTTCTCTCTTCTCATTCTCAATCCGCTCTCGTTCCTCTCGCTCTGGAAAAACAAGACCCCAAAATCAGAGGACAAAAACAGGGACTATTAGAGATCCAGTCCTCGTCACAGGGACCATCACCGTACAGACCTCAGCTTTATATCAGATCCAGTCCTCGTCACAGGGACCATCACCGTACAGACCTCAGCTTTATATCAGATCTAGTCCTCGTCACAGGGACCATCACCGTACAGACCTCAGCTTTATTATCAGATCTAGTCCTCGTCACAGGGACCATCACCGTACAGACCTCAGCTTTATATCAGATCTAGTCCTCGTCACAGGGACCATCACCGTACAGACCTCAGCTTTATATCAGATCTAGTCCTCGTCACAGGGACCATCACTGTACAGACCTCAGCTTTATATCAGATCTAGTCTCTCACAGACCATCACCTACAGACCTCAGCTTTATATCAGATCTAGTCCTCGTCACAGGGACCATCACCGTACAGACTCAGCTTTATATCAGATCTAGTCCTCGTCACAGGGACCATCACCGTACAGACCTCAGCTTTATATCAGATCCAGTCTCGTCACAGGGACCATCACGTACAGACCTCAGCTTTATCAGATCTAGTCCTCGTCACAGGACATCAGTAGACCATTTATATCCCAGTCCTCACAGTCACCTAGCTTTATATCAGATCTGTCCCGTCACACCATCACGTACAGACCTCAGCTTTATATCAGATCCAGTCCTCGTCACAGGGACCATCACCGTACCCTCAGCTTTATATCAGATCCAGTCCTGTCACAGGGACCATCACGTACAGACCTCAGCTTTATATCAGATCTAGTCCTCGTCACAGGGACCATCACCGTACAGACCTCAGCTTTATATCAGATCCAGTCCTCGTCACAGGGACCATCACCGTACAGACCTCAGCTTTATATCAGATCCAGTCCTCGTCACAGGGACCATCACCGTACAGACCTCAGCTTTATATCAGATCCAGTCTCGTCACAGGGACCATCACCGTACAGACCTCAGCTTATATCAGATCCAGTCCTCGTCACAGGGACCATCACCGTACAGACCCTCAGCTTATATCAGATCCAGTCCTCGTCACAGGGACCATCACCGTACAGACCGTCAGCTTTATATCAGATCCAGTCCTCGTCACAGGGACCATCACCGTACAGACCTCAGCTTTATATCAGATCCAGTCCTCGTCACAGGGACCATCACCGTACAGACCTCAGCTTTATATCAGATCCAGTCCTCGTCACAGGGACCATCACCGTACAGACCTCAGCTTTATATCAGATCTAGTCCTCGTCACTAGGGACCATCACCGTACAGACCTCAGCTTTATATCAGATCCAGTCCTCATCACAGGGACCATCACCGTACAGACCTCAGCTTTATATCAGATCTAGTCCTCGTCACAGGGACCATCACCGTACAGACCTCAGCTTTATATCAGATCCAGTCCTCGTCACAGGGACCATCACCGTACAGACCTCAGCTTTATATCAGATCCAGTCCTCGTCACAGGGACCATCACCGTACAGACCTCAGCTTTATATCAGATCAGTCCTCGTCACAGGGTCACCGTACAGACCTCAGCTTTATATCAGATCCAGTCCTCGACACGTGAGGATTTGGTTAGGAGCGGTTACCAGGACCCATCCCAATATTAACCTTCTTACAGCCCAAATGCCCAACTTCTGTGAAAAGTGAAAAAGTCCTCTAAATACGGCGCGGCAATGTACAGGCCTAGGGCAGGCGGACGAGCACACACCTTTCTTCATCTGCTCCTCCTGAATCCTCTGCTCTTCCTCCTCCTTACACTTGTAGTAAGAAATGCGGCGTTCCTCCTTGCGCTGCCTCTTACGCTCCTCCAGACGCGCCTTCCTTTCCTCCGATAGTCTGTCCTGGAACTGCTTGAGTTTTTCCTTAAGATTAAGTAAATTTAAAAAATAAAATTCAAAGTAGACAGCAGAAAAACCAAACCCTATGACTGACAAGATCACCACTGCCGGAGCTAAAGGGCATCTGTCAGCAGTTCTGACCATGGCCCCTTTGACTGACAAGATCACCACTGCCGGAGCAAAGGGATCTGTCAGCAGTTCTGACATGGACCTATGACTGACAAGATCACCACTGCTGGACTGCCAGACCCTAAAGGCTGCCTAAAGCAGCTGTCAGCAGTTCTGACCATGACCCTTGATGACTGACAAGGGGCACTTGTCAGCAGTTCTGACCATGGACCCTATGACTGACAAGATCACCACTGCCGGAGCTAAAGGGCATCTGTCAGCAGTTCTGACCATGGACCCTATGACTGACAAGATCACCACTGCTGGACCTAAAGGGCATCTGTCAGCAGTTCTGACCATGGACCCTATGACTGACAAGATCACCACTGCTGGACCTAAAAGGGCATCTGTCAGCAGTTCTGGACCATGGACCCTATGACTGACAAGATCACCACTGCCGGACCTAAAGGGCAGCTGTCAGCAGTTCTGACCATGGACCCTATGACTGACAAGATCACCACTGCCGGAGCTAAAGGGCATCTGTCAGCAGTTCTGACCATGGACCCTATGACTGACAAGATCACCACTGCTGGACCTTAAAGGGCGTCTGTCAGCAGTCCCGACCATGCCCTGAACCCTAAACTGCTGACAGCACTAGGTAAGGGCTGGGGAGAGCAGGACAAACACACCTTTTGTGGTGCTTTATCATCAGGAGTAGTGTGAATATGAACCTTTATTCTGTCACTGTGAAGTGCCCCCGCACCGAGCTGCTTCACAGCTTTCCTCCTGTGATGTGACAGCCGTATCCAACCAGGAGACCAATACAGAAAGGGCAGGGGGAGGGGCTGTGCAGCAGCTCAATGCAGAGTGCACTCTACTGAAGCTCCGCCTCCAGGACACTTGAAGGAGCAGAATCTGGTAGAATAAGACTTCTCCGACCCCCCAGCCCTTACCTACTCCTGCCAAGCAAAACTGCTGACAGACTCCCTTTAAAGGGGTATTCTCATCTTGGACAATGGGGGCATATCGCTAGGATATGCCCCCATTGTCCTATAGGTGCGGGTCCCGCCGCTGGGACCCGCACCTATAACGAGAACGGGGCCCCCAAAGTGAAGAAGCGCGCACCGCGCAATCGCGGCCCGCTCTCCATTCACTTCTATGGGGCCGCCGCCAAATAGCGAGCGCTGGCTCAGCTATCTCCGTCGGCTCCATAGAAATGAATGGGAGCGGTGCCGGCATGGCAGTGCGCTCCCATTCATTTCTATAGAGCGACGGAGATAGCCGAGCCAGTGCTCGGCTATTTGCGGCGGCCCCATAGAAGTGAATGGAGAGCGGGCCCGCGCTTGCGCACTTCTTCACTTCGGGGGCCCCGTTCTCGTTATAGGTGCGGGTCCCAGCGGCAGGACCCGCACCTATAGGACAATGGGGGCATATCGTAGCGATATGCCCCCATTGTCCAAGATGAGAATACCCCTTTAAAGTCATTCACGAAGGATCTAGAGGCAACAATACATCCCAGTTACACCCCACACATGTCCCAAAGGTAACGGGGCCTGGTAAACCCTAAACCAAGCACTGACCTCATAGACAGAGCGGCGGGCAAGACGTCAGCTTAGACACAAAGGCGTCTCGATCCTCCAGCATCCTGGACATCCGGTTTCTTATGCTCCACAGCCTTCTCCCTCTCCAACATCAGAGTGTTAATCTGTGGGCACAGAAGAACATCAAGCACAAGGCGAGGAGGAGATGACGAGGAGGAGATGAGGAGATGACGAGAAGGAGGAGGAGGAGGAGAGAGATGACGACCGAGGAGGAAGGAGGAGGAGGAGGACGGAAGGCGAGAAGGAGGAGGAGATGACGAGGGAGGAGGAGGAGAGAGATGGAGATGACGACGAGAAGGAGGGAGGAGGAGAAGGAGGAGGAGGAGGCGAGAGACAAGGAGAGGAGGAGTGACGAAGGAGACGAGAGATGACGAGAGGAGGAGGAGGAGGAGAGAGGAGACGATGACGAGAGAAGGAGGGAGGAGGAGGAGAGAAGGAGGAGGAGGAGGAGGAGATGACGACGAAGAGGCGGAGGAGGAGGAGGAGGAGGAGAGGAGGAGACGAGAAGGAGGAGGAGGAGATGACGAGAAGGAGGAGGAGGAGAGACGAGAAGAGGAGATGACGAGAAAAGGAGGAGGAGGAGATGACGAGAAGGAGGAGGAGGAGAGGAGTGATGACGAGAAGGAGGAGGAGGAGGAGATGACGAGAAGGAGGAGGACGGGTGACGGAGGAGATGGAGAGGAGGAGGAGGAGATGACGAGAAGGAGGAGGAGGAGGACTGACGGAAGGAGGAGGAGGAGGAGGAGATGACGAGAGGAGAGGAGGAGGAGGAGGGAGGAGGAGATGATGAGAACGAGGAGGAGGAGGGAGGATGAGAGGAGGAGGATGAGAGGAAGGAGGAGGAGGAGGAGGAGGAGGAGATGACGAGAAGAGGAGGAGGAGGAGAAGAGAGGAGGAGAGAGAGGTGGAGGAGGAGGAGAGGAGGAGAGAGAGGTGAGGAGGGAGGAGAGGCGAGGAGGAGGAGAGGAGGAGGAGGAGGAGGAGGAGGAGATGACGAGAAGGGAGGAGGAGGAGGAGGAGGAGGAGATGACGAGAAGGAGGAGGAGGAGGAGAGGAGGAGAGGAGAGATGACGAGAAGGAGGAGGAGGAGGAGGAGGAGGAGGAGGAGGAGGAGATGACGAGAAGGAGGAGGAGGAGAGAAGGAGGAGAGTGACGAGAAGGAGGAGGAGGACGAGAAGGGAGGAGGAGAGAGGAGAGGAGATGACGAGAAGGAGGAGGAGGAGATGACGAGAAGGAGGAGGAGGAGATGACGAGAAGGAGGAGGAGGAGGAGGAGGATGACGAGAAGGAGGAGGAGGACGAGAAGAGGAGGAGGAGGATGACGAGAAGGAGGAGGAGGAGGAGATGACGAGAAGGAGGAGGAGGAGGAGAATGACGAGAAGACGAGAAGGAGGAGGAGGAGGAGGAGGAGGAGGAGAGATCGAGAAGAGGAGGGAGGAGATGACGAGAAGGAGGAGGAGGAGGAGGAGGAGGAGGAGGAGGAGGAGGAGATGACTGAGAGACGAGAAGGAGGAGGAGGAGGAGGAGACGAGAAGGAGGAGGAGGAGAGGATGACGAGAAGGAGGCAGATGACGAGGAGGATGACGAGAAGAGTGACGAGGGAGAAGAGGATGATGACGAGAAGGAGGAGGAGAGAGGAGATGACGAGAAGAGGAGGAGCGAGAAGGAATGACGACGAAGGAGAGGAGGAGGAGGAGGAGAGGAGAGATGACGAGAAGGAGGAGGAGGAGGAGGAGGAGACTGACGAGAAGGAGGAGGAGAGAAGGAGGAGATGACGGAGAGGAAGGAGGAGGAGGATGACGAGACGGAGGAAGGAGGAGGAGGAGGAGAAGAGATGACGAGAAGGAGGAGGAGATGAGAGAGGAGAGGAGGAGATGACGAGAGGAGGAGGACGAGAGGAGAAGAGGAGATGACGAGAAGGAGAGAGAGGAGGAGGATGACGATGACGAGAGAAGGATCCCCTGTGACCGACCATCAGCGCCCCTGGCAGTCACCTAGTCATCGCCAGATGTGCCGAGTGGTCAGAGGGTGCTCCATACACAGCACCTCATGGACATACCCGCTCAGCCTCCTGCTGCTCCCACAGCTCCATGTCCATGATCCTTTGCTCTTCATAAGCTTTCTTAATGAGAGGTATTTCTTCCAGACGTTTTGCTCTCTCAAAATAGTCAATCTGCAGACAAGACAGGGATTCATAAAATCAACATCACCTAACAGCAGCCATGAGCTGAACCTCCCGCACAGCCCCCACCTTCTTCTCCTGATTCTTCAGACGCTCCTGCAGCTCCTTCTTCTCCTTCTCCAGCTGTTCCACCTGTTTGGCCATGATGAAGTCTGGATCCAGCTCCTCCAGGTTCTGCAGATGGTTCAGAAACACATCAGCCATACTGGACTCTGGGACTCTGACAGTCCTGCAGAAGACTCCAGATGGTTCCTTACCTCAATGTCTATGTCCTTGAAGGCTTTGGCTCCCAGCTCGGTCTTCTTGATCTGTTCCAGCCTCTCCCGCACAGTCTTCTTCTTGATCTGTTCATGTTCCTGAAGGATACGCTCCTTCTCTCGCTCCTTGGCCTCTTGACGCAGACGTTCTTCCTCTGCCTTCCGTACTTTCTGGAGTTCAGCTTCTCGCTGCTCCAACTCCTCCTTCTCTCTCTGGATATTCAGATTTTCAAGGCGTTCCTTCCTCTCTTCGATGGTCTGACGACGCGCCAGGATGCGCTGATGTTCTTTCCTGGAGTTCTTCAGGTAGGAGGTGATGGCAATCTGCTGCTGCTCTTCCTTCTCTTGCTGAAAAGAGAACCACATGTGGGTCAGATACAAGAACCTCTCCTCTGGACACGCAGGTTCCGGCAGTAAGACGTGTCTGAAGGAGACTGGCAGCAGTAACCAGGGTGGAGTTACACTGCTAATTAGCCTTCAGCTCGCTCTGGCACAGCAGAAATAACTTTGCTCCACAAGGAAAGCAAAGTCAATGATCTGTGCGGCAGAAGAAGATCGCAGCGCTATGCGGACTCACCAGGATATGAGCCGGCTTAATGGTGGCCACCGCCTTGGACAGAACAGACGACATGGCAGTCAACTGGTTCCGGATATGCTCCGAGGGCATGTTCTGTAGGAAAGGTCCAACTGGTGCATCCTCCCGTGTAGAATAATTCAGGTCTGAGCCAAAGCTGAGTGTTCTGGAGGAATGGTCAATACGGACCTGTAGACGGCAGAGAGGTAAGAACCTAACAGGGACCAGAGGACCCGGGCAGGACCTGTATGAAGGGGACTGGCAGCAGTGACCACCACAAGGCACGCTGCTAATTAACCTTCACTCTGCTCTAGCACATCAGAAATGACACTGCTCAGCAGGACACACAGAGCACGTCAATGACATGTGCCAGGAGACGCCAGGGAGCACCTACCTGCAGATCACAGTGACGGGCAGCATCCACTATGGCCCTCTCCAGCATAAACCCATCCACAAAAGGTACAAGAGATGTGAGGCGCGAGAACTCAATGCTCTGATAGATCTGAGCCACCTGAGAGGAAAAGCAGAAAACCAGTCAGATGGAGCCCAGGGCAGGGCCGCCAACGCCAGAGCCCAGGGCAGGGCCGCCAACGCCAGAGCCCAGGGCAGGGCCGCCAACCGCCAGAGCCCAGGGCAGGGCCGCCAACGCCAGAGCCCAGGGCAGGGCCGCCGGAGTCTTACCTGTTGCAGCAGACGTAAGATTGTGTTGTTCTGGAGCTGTAGCACGTACTGCTGAAGCTCAGGCTCCTTCTCCGTTTGGTCTTTGACCCAGTCCAAAACCTGCACAGAAAAATACAGATGTAAAAAAACCTACAGAAGCCAGCAGGCAGCCAGCGCCAGGGGAGGCAGGAGCAGGCAGCCAGCGCCAGGGGAGCAGGAGGGCCAGGGCAGACCAGCGCGCCAGGGGAGCAGGAGGCAGGCAGCCAGCGCCAGGGAGCAGGAGGCAGGCAGCCAGCGCCAGGGGAGCAGGAGGCAGGCAGCCAGCGCCAGGGGAGCAGGGCAGGCAGCAGCGCCAGGGAGCAGGAGGCAGGCAGCCAGCGCCAGGGGAGCAGGAGGCAGGCAGCCAGCGCCAGGGAGCAGGAGCAGCAGCCAGGCCAGGGGAGCAGGAGGCAGCAGCCAGCGCCAGGGAGCAGGAGGCAGGCAGCCAGCGCCAGGGGAGCAGGAGGCAGGCAGCCAGCAGGGAGCAGCAGCAGGCAGGGAGCAGCAGGCAGGCAGGGAGCAGCAGGCAGCGGCCAGGGAGCAGGAGGCAGGCAGGCGGGGAGCAGGCAGCCAGCGCCAGCAGGAGGCAGGCAGCCAGCCGCCAGGGAGCAGGAGCAGGCAGCCAGCGCCAGGGGAGCAGGAGGCAGGCAGCCCAGCGCCAGGAGGGAGCAGGCAGGCAGGCAGCCAGCGCCAGGGGAGCAGGCAGGCAGGCAGGCAGCAGCGCCAGCGCCAGGAGCAGGAGGCAGGCAGCCAGCGCAGGAGCAGGAGGCGGCAGCCAGCCAGCGCCAGGAGCAGGAGGCAGGCAGCCAGCGCCCAGGGGAGCAGGAGGCAGGGGCAGCCAGCCAGCGCCAGGGGAGCAGGAGGCAGGCAGCCAGCCAGCGCCAGGGGAGCAGGAGGCAGGCAGCCAGCGCCAGGGGAGCAGGAGGCAGGCAGCCAGCCAGCGCCAGGGAGCGTTCATACCTTAGTGACTCGGGCAGACAGCTTCAGAGGGTGGAAATCCACTTCCAGCCAGTTGTACAGCTCCTTCACCTCAGGGACCACATACTGAAGAACATTAAACCGAACCTAAAACATGAGAGACCTCAGTAGTGTCAGGAGACGACAGGGACACCAGGCCGGACGCCCACAGTACGTTAAACCCTCTCACCATATCACTGATGAGGCCGACGCGGGTCGGAGGAGATTGCAGTCCCAGGAGGGTGGCCAGACGCCTCTGCTTCTCCACAATGATGCCGTCCATATCCAGGAGGCGAGCAATGTCCGTGCGCTCAGGGGTTATGGGTATGGACAGAGTGGCCAGCAGGACCCTGGTCGACATCCTGATGAAATACAGCGGCGGCTCGTTACTACACGGGGACTGCTGCGAGGCGTCCCGCCATGGGGCAATGGGGCGCACCCTGCACTCACCTCTGCATCTCCTCCTGGGTCAGGTTCTTCCGCATCTCCCTGGACAGATGGTAGAGCCGATGCAGGGTGGAGGCATGGAAGAGCGCGTTTCCGGACTTCCAGAAGACGGTGGACACCTTGTTGTAGTAATTCGCCATCAGCTGAGGCTTTGGTGGCTTCTTGGATAAGGCGAAGAGTCCGTGAATGTCCTCAACAGCTTTAAAGGCCTCCTGCAGGAGGAAAGAGACGGCATGAGGGCCGAACCAGGAGCAGCTCTGGCCACACAGAGGGCAGGGACGGGGCCCTCGGTACCTGCCAGAGCTCCATGCTGATGGCGCTGTCCAGCTGGACAAGCCGCGTCTCCAGGTGCATGGACTGACTCTCGGGTTGTTCAGGTTGATGGCTGTGCTCTGATTGTGGTGCCGCTGGATCTGACCCAGATGCATCCGCAGATTATCGCACAGCTTCCGGAACTCGGCCTTCCGGGTGTACTGCAGGCAGAACTTAAAAGCTGAAAAAATAAGAGGCAAAAATGGCAGAGGCGGCAGAGGCTACCCGCCAGGGCCCAGCCCCCCCCCGGGGCAGCTCACCCGCCAGGGGCCCCAGCCCCCCCCACCCGGGGCAGCTCACCCGCCAGGGCCCAGCCCCCCCCCGGGGCAGCTCACCCCGCCAGGGCCCAGCCCCCCCCCCGGGGGCAGCTCACCCGCCAGGGCCCAGCCCCCCCCCCGGGGCAGCTCACCCGCCAGGGCCCCAGCCCCCCCCCGGGGCAGCTCACCCGCCAGGGCCCAGCCCCCCCCCCGGGGCAGCTCACCCGCCAGGGCCCAGCCCCCCCCCGGGGCAGCTCACCCGCCAGGGCCAGCCCCCCCCCCCGGGGCAGCTCACCCGCCAGGGCCCAGCCCCCCCGGGGCAGCTCACCCGCCAGGGCCCCAGGCAGCTCACCCGCCAGGGCCCCAGGCAGCTCACCCCGCCAGGGCCCCAGGCAGCTCACCCACCTTGCTGAGCGATGTCATGATACAGACGCTCCACCTTGGAGTTATTCCTCAGAAGATCCAAGCACTGTCTGTAGGATTCCCAGAGGAACTTCAACCCATGGAGTCAGCAGCAGACGGTCAGTGCGGTCCTGAGTGTCCTCTCCACTGACGGCGCTGAGAAGAACACTGCCAAAGAGGAGCACAAGGTCATCCATGATCGGCCGTCCTCCCCCTCCCTCCCACCCGGCAGAAGGCCGCGCTCGCCGTCCTCCCTCCCTCCCACCCGGCAGAAAGGCCGCGCTCGCCCGTTCCCGTCCCTCCCTCCCACCCGGCAGAAGGCCGCGCTCGCCGTCCTCCCTCCCTCCCACCCGGCAGAAGGCCGCGCTCGCCGTCCTCCCTCCCTCTCACCCGGCAGAAGGCCGCGCTCGCCGTCCTCCCTCCCACTCCCACCTCGGCTCCTCCCTCCCACCCGGCCGCGCTCGCCGTCCTCCCTCCCTCCTCCACCGGCAGCAAGGCCGCGCTCGCCGTCCTTCCCTCCCTCCCACCCGGCAGAAGGCCGCGCTCGCGCGTCCTCCCTCCCTCCCACCCGGCAGAAGGCCGCGCTCGCCGTCCTCCCTCCCTCCCACCCCGGCAGAAGGCCGCGCTCGCCGTCCTCCCTCCTCCCTCCCACCCGGCAGAAGGCCGCGCTCGCCGTCCTCCCTCCCTCCCACCCGGCAGAAGGCCGCGCTCGCCGTCCTCCCCCCTCCCTCCCACCCGGCAGAAGGCCGCGCTCGCCGTCCTCCCTCCCTCCCCCGGCAGAAGGCCGCGCTCGCCGTCCTCCCTCCCACCCGGCAGAAGCCGCGCTCGCCGTCCTCCCTCCCTCCCACCCGGCAGAAGCGCGCGCTCGCCTCCTCCCTCCCTCCCACCGGCAGAAGGCCGCGCTCGCCGTCCTCCCTCCCTCCCGGCAGAAGGCCCGCTCGCCGTCCTCCCTCCCTCCCGCAGAGGCCGCGCTCGCCGTCCTCCCTCCCACCCGGCAGAAGGCCGCGCTCGCCGTCCTACCCTCCCACCGCAGAAGGCCGCGCTCGCCGTCCTCCTCCCTCCCACCCGGCAGAAAAGGCCGCGCTCTCAGTTACCTCTCCGGGGTCTGGATGTTGTCCAGGTCTTCTATATCCAGAACCATCTGCTGTGAAGACTCCTTGGCGGCCTCGGTCCTCTCTTCGGCCAGCTTCAGATAGGCTCGGACCACGTCCTCCAGAGACTTGATATTAACCTAGAGCAGAAGAGCAGAGTCAGCGCCATGCAGAGCAGAAGTGTGGAGCCCAGAGCAGCACTCGGACGGCACCCTTCACCTGCTGGCAGATGTTCTTGTACTGGTACAGGCCCTCCTTGGCCAGGTGGCTCTTGCGGAGGTCCACGCACAGCTCCAGGTACTTCAGCATTATGGGCTCGTGGATCTTCTGCCATGTTCGATGCTTCTTACTCTTTATCACGTCATATAAAACGTCCAGAGCCGGCTGCTTCTTCCCAACCTCAAGGAACTCTGTAAGGAGCAAAGAAAATAAGTCAGGACCATTGAGAGGACAAAGACCCCCAGGAACCGCGGGGCCCCCAGCACCAATAGTGTGGCCCCTGAGCTGTGCACCTCCCACCACACCCGACAAAGTCCCCCCGAGAGGCTACAAGATGTCTGCCTGCCGGGGTCCGGCCAATCACAGCCGCTGCTGCCCCACGACCTCCATGACCTCCGGGCTCCACATATTACAATCCACGCGGTCAGAATTGTACTTAAAGGGGCTGTCTGTGTTCAGAGCTGACCCTTATATTCACCCAGGCAGCCATCTCATGCTCCGATGCCCTCCGCTAATTAGCGCAGGGCAAAGGCATTTAGTTCCAGTGACGTACCGGGCTCTGCCAGGCAGAAGCTTCCACCCAGCAGTGAGCCCAGTGACGTCACCGGCGCTGATGGGCGGGCTTTAGCGCTTCCCTAGCCAGTAAAACTACTAGAGCAGCGCTAAAGCCGGCCCATTACAGCCGGTGACGTCACCGAACTCACTGCCGAGTGGAAGCCTCTGCCCGACAGTGTGTATAATGTAAACAAAATACCCTCGCCCTGCGCGATCCAGCCTGAGAGGCTCCGGTGCCCTGTTCAGGCGGGCGGGGAGAATATAAGGGTATGTCCGGGGTCAGCGCTAAACACAGACAACCCTGTAATACTCAGTCCGGAAATACGAAGCCCTGTATATAATAAGATCTATGACATCACAGTCTGTATATAATAAGATCTATGACATCACAGTCTGTATATAATAAGATCTATGACATCACAGTCTGTATATAATAAGATCTATGACATCACAGTCTGTATATAATAAGATCTATGACGTCACAGTCTGTATATAATAAGATCTATGACATCACAGTCCTGTATATAATAAGATCTATGACGTCACAGTCCTGTATATAATAAGATCTATGACATCACAGTCCTGTATATAATAAGATCTATGACATCAACTTAAAAATTGACCACAGTCTGTATATAATAAGATCTATGACATCACAGTCTGTATATAATAAGATCTATGACATCACAGTCCTGTATATAATAAGATCTATGACATCACAGTCTGTATATAATAAGATCTATGACATCACAGCCCTGTATATAATAAGATCTATGACATCACAGTCCTGTATATAATAAGATCTATGACATCACAGTCCTGTATATAATAAGATCTATGACATCACAGTCCTGTATATAATAAGATCTATGACATCACAGTCCTGTATATAATAAGATCTATGACATCACAGTCTGTATATAATAAGATCTATGACGTCACAGTCCTGTATATAATAAGATTATGAAATCACAGTCTGTATATAATAAGATCTATGACATCACAGTCCTGTATATAATAAGATCTATGACATCACAGTCCTGTATATAATAAGATCTATGACATCCAGTCCTGTATATAATAAGATCTATGACATCACAGTCCTGTATATAATAGATCTATGACACACAGTCTGTTATATATAAGATCTATGACATCACAGTCTGTAATAATAAGATCTATGACATCCACAGTCTGTATATAATAAGATCTATGACATCACAGTCTGTAATATAATAAGATCTATGACATCACAGTCCTGTATATAATAAGATCTATGACATCACAGTCCTGTATATAATAAGATCTAATGACATCACAGTCCTGTATATAATAAGATCTATGACATCACAGTCCTGTATATAATAAGATCTATGACATCACAGTCCTGTATATTAATAAGATCTATGACATCACAGTCCTGTATATAATAAGATCTATGACATCACAGTCCTGTATATAATAAGATCTATGACATCACAGTCCTGTATATAATAAGATCTATGACATCACAGTCCTGTATATAATAAGATCTATGACATCACAGTCCTGTATATAATAAGATCTATGACATCACAGTCCTGTATATAATAAAGATCTATGACATCACAGTCCTGTATAAATAATCTTGACATCACAGTCCTGTATAAATAAGACTATGACATCACAGCCCTGTATATAATAAGATCTATGACATCACAGTCTGTATATAATAAGATCTATGACATCACAGTCTGTATATAATATCTATGACATCACAGTCCTGTATATAATAAGATCTATGACGTCACAGTCTGTATATAATAAGATCTATGACATCACAGTCTGTATATAATAAGATCTATGACATCACAGTCCTGTATATAATAAGATCTATGACATCACAGTCCTGTATATAATAAGATCTATGACATCACAGTCCTGTATATAATAAGATCTATGACATCACAGTCTGTATATAATAAGATCTATGACATCACAGTCCTGTATATAATAAGATCTATGACATCACAGTCCTGTATATAATAAGATCTATGACATCACAGTCCTGTATGTAGTGTCATGGCCAAAAGTTTTGAGAATGATACAAATCATAATTTTTACAAAGTCTACTGCTTCAGTTTTTATAATGGCAATTTGCATATACTCCAGAATGTTATAAAGAGTGATCAGCTTAACAGCAATTACTTGCAAAGTCAATATTTGCCTAGAAAATGAACTTTATCCCCCAAAACACATTTCAACATCATTGCAGCCCTGCCTTAAAAGGACCAGCTAACATCATTTCAGTGATTGCTCCATTAACACAGGTGTGGGTGTTGATGAGGACAGGGCTGGAGATCAATCTGTCATGATTAAGTAAGAATGACACCACTGGACACTTTAAAAGGAGGCTGGTGCTTGGCATCATTGTTTCTCTTCTGTTAACCATGGTTATCTCTAAAGAAACATGTGCAGTCATCATTGCACTGCACAAAAATGGCCTAACAGGGAAGAGTATCGCAGCTAGAAAGATTGCACCTCAGTCAACAATCTATCGCATCATCAAGAACTTCAAGGAGAGAGGTTCCATTGTTGCCAAAAGGCTCCAGGGCGCCCAAGAAAGACCAGCAAGCGCCAGGACCGTCTCTTAAAAGTGTTTCAGCTGCGGGATCGGGCTACCAGCAGTGCAGAGCTTGCTCAGGAATGGCAGCAGGCAGGTGTGAGTGCATCTGCACGCACTGTGAGGCGGAGACTCTTGGAGCAAGGCCTGGTCTCAAGGAGGGCAGCAAAGAAGCCACTTCTCTCCAGAAAAAACATCAGGGACAGACTGATATTCTGCAAAAGGTACAGGGAGTGGACTGCTGAGGACTGGGGGAAAGTCATTTTCTCTGATGAATCCCCTTTTCGATTGTTTGGGACATCTGGAAAACAGCTTATTGGGAGAAGACGAGGTGAGCGCTACCACCAGTCTTGTCTCATGCCAACTGTAAAGCATCCTGAAACCATTCATGTGTGGGGTTGCTTCTCAGCCAAGGGAATCGGCTCTCTCACAGTCTTGTCATGAATAAAGAATGGGACCAGAATGTCCTCCGAGAGCAACTTCTCCCAACCGTCCAAGAGCAGTTTGGCCATTAACAATGCCTTTTCCAGCATGATGGAGCACCTTGCCATAAAGCAAAGGTGATAACTAAATGGCTCAGGGAACAAAACATAGAGATTTTGGGTCCATGGCCTGGAAACTCCCCAGATCTTAATCCCATTGAGAACTTGTGGTCAATCATCAAGAGACGGGTGGACAAACAAAAACCTACAAATTCTGACAACATGCAAGCATTGATTGTGCAAGAATGGACGGCTATCAGTCAGGATTTGGTCCAGAAGGTGATTGAGAGCATGCCAGGGAGAATTGCAGAGGTCCTGAAGAAGAAGGGTCAACACTGCAAATATTGACTTGCTGCATTAACTCATTCTGTCAGTATAAGCTTTTGTTACTCATAATATGATTGTAATTATATTTCTGTATGTGATAAAAACATCTGACAAACACACAGAAAAACCAGAGGGCAGCAGATCAGGTGAGAATAGAAGATTTGTGTCATTCTCAAAGCTTTTGGCCATGACTGTAATAAGATCTATGACGTCACAGCCCTGTAAATAATCAGTATGTGTATATAACGGGATCTATGACATCACAGTCCTGTATATTCTCGGTCTCTGAGTATAGTGTGATGGATGACGTCACCGCCGGTTATTATACTCCGCTGCTCGGTGGGGGCTCCGGCAGAGGGCGCTTCCCGCACATTACGCGGGATGACGGTGCAGCAGCCGCCGGCGGGCATAGGCCCGGAGACCCTGAGAGACGCAGGACGGGAGGCCGCGGCCTCTGCACTCACCGTTCGCCCTCTTCAGGGCGTTCTCTGGGCGCTGGAAGTAAGCCGGCATGGCTGCGGCGGAAACGGCGGCGGGAGCTCAAGCGGAAAAGTCCCGGTTCAGAACAGCTGCAGCATGGCGGCCACGCCAGAAAGAAAGAGCGAGCGGGCGGAGCCACAGTAGACGTCACTTCCGCCCACTGACGTAAGAGAAGGCGACTCAGCCCCGCCCCTAGTGGCCAGAGGATGAACTGCGCTGCAACTCTGGATGTCTCTATACTGCCACCAGCGGCTATAGAGAGAACTAAACTGAATCTCCGGCTGTCTGCTCTATACTGCCTCCAGCGGTCATAGATAGAACTGCATGCGACCTCCTGTCTAATCTATACTGCCTCCAGCGGCCGTAGAGAGAACTGCACATGACCTCCTGTCTGCTCTATACTGCCTCCAGCGGTCACAGAGAGAACTGCACGTGACCTCCTGTCTGCTCTATACTGCCTCCAGCGGTCACAGAGAGAACTGCACGTGACCTCCTGTCTGCTCTATACTGCCTCCAGCGGTCACAGAGAGAACTGCACGTGACCTCCTGTCTGCTCTATACTGCCTCCAGCGGTCACAGAGAGAACTGCACGTGACCTCCTGTCTGCTCTATACTGCCTCCAGCGGTCACAGAGAGAACTGCACGTGACCTCCTGTCTGCTCTATACTGTCTCCATATAAAATCCATTTATCCGTATAAAAATAAAACAAAAAAGAACAAATTTCTGTTGGAAACGGCAACGCACAATAGTGGACGCACAATATTCATAATGGACGCACAGGATCCGTTTTTTTTCCCGGATCTATTTTTTTTTCCAGTTTTTCTGACGGATCAGTAGAGCGGAAAATGAAAGATGGTGTGAATCCCGCCTAAGATAGCGGTCTCTGCGCCGTACACACTGGAGGAAAGGCCCTGGCGGATAATAAATCCAGCGCCTCATCCACCACAAACCTCACCGCCAACCCAAGACTCGCTTCTTTATAAATAAAATCCGTTTTTTTGTTGTACGTTGATGGCGCGGTATGAGGCTTCGTTTTTTTGTTGTACGTTGATGGCGCGGTATGAGGCTTCATTTTTGTGTTGTACGTTGATGGCGCGGTATGAGGCTTCGTTTTTTTGTTGTACGTTGATGGCGCGGTATGAGGCTTTGTTTTCGTGTTGTACGTTGATGACGCGGTATGAGGCTTCGTTTTTGTGTTGTACGTTGATGGCGCAGTATGAGGCTTCGTTTTTGTGTTGTACGTTGATGGCGCGGTATGAGGCTTCGTTTTTTGTTGTACGTTGATGGCGCGGTATGAAGCTTCGTTTTTGTGTTGTACGTTGATGGCCGCGGTATGAGGCTTCGTTTTTGTGTTGTACGTTGATGGCGCAGTATGAGGCTTCGTGTTTTTGTTGTACATTGATAGTGCAGTATGAGGCTTCGTTTTTGTGTTGTACGTTGATGGCGCGGTATGAGGCTTCGTTTTCGTGTTGTACGTTGATGACGCGGTATGAGGCGTCGTTTTTGTGTTTTACATTGATGGCGCGGTATGAGGCTTCGTTTTTGTGTTGTTACGTTGATGGCGCGGTATGAGGCTTCGTTTTTGTGTTGTACGTTGATGGCGCGGTATGAGGCTTCGTTTTTTTGTTGTACGTTGATGGCGCGGTATGAGGCTTCGTTTTTGTGTTGTACGTTGATGGCGCGGTATGAGGCTTCGTTTTTTTGTTGTACATTGATGGCGCGGTATGAGGCTTCGTTTTTTTGTTGTATGTTGATGGCGCAGTATGAGGCTTCGTTTTTTTTGTTGTACGTTGATGGCGCGGTATGAGGCTTCGTTTTTTTGTTGTACGTTGATGGCGCAGTATGAGGCTTCGTTTTCGTGTTGTACGTTGATGGCGTGGTATGAGGCTTCGTTTTTTTGTTGTACATTGATGGTGCAGTATGAGGCTTCGTTTTTGTGTTGTACGTTGATGGCGCAGTATGAGGCTTCATTTTTGTGTTGTACGTTGATGGCGCGGTATGAGGCTTCATTTTGTGTTGTACGTTGATGGCGCGGTATGAGGCTTCGTTTTTGTGTTGTACGTTGATGGCGCAGTATGAGGCTTCGTTTTTGTGTTGTACGTTGATGGCGCGGTATGAGGCTTCGTTTTTGTGTTGTACGTTGATGGCGCGGTATGAGGCTTCGTTTTTGTGTGTACGTTGATGGCGCGGTATGAGGCTTCGTTTTTGTGTTGTACGTTGATGGTGCAGTATGAGGCTTCGTGTTTTTGTTGTACATTGATGGTGCAGTATGAGGCTTCGTTTTTGTGTTGTACGTTGATGGCGCGGTATGAGGCTTCGTTTTCGTGTTGTACGTTGATGGCGCAGTATGAGGCTTCGTTTTTGTGTTGTACGTTGATGGCGCAGTATGAGGCTTCGTTTTTTTGTTGTACGTTGATGGCGCGGTATGAGGCTTCGTTTTTGTGTTGTACGTTGATGGCGCAGTATGAGGCTTCGTTTTTGTGTTGTACGTTGATGGCGCAGTATGAGGCTTCGTTTTTGTGTTGTACGTTGATGGCGCGGTATGAGGCTTTGTTTTTTTGTTGTACGTTGATGGCGCAGTATGAGGCTTTGTTTTTTTGTTGTACGTTGATGGCGCAGTATGAGGCTTCGTTTTTGTGTTGTACGTTGATGGCGCGGTATGAGGCTTCGTTTTTGTGTTGTACGTTGATGGCGCGGTATGAGGCTTCGTTTTTTTGTTGTACGTTGATGGCGCAGTACGAGGCTTCGTTTTTGTGTTGCGGTTTTCTGGCGGGGACGGAGATAATGCATTTCTTTTATAAAATGTCTAATTAAGGCGTCAGTGACATCATAGGAGCCCCGCCTTCTGTTTTACCACATACCGCCCCTTAAAGGGGTTCTCCAAGTTATATTTATTGATGACTTCTCCTCAGGATAGGTCATCAACAGAGGCGTAGCTAGAGTTTCAGCATAGGGGGGGCAAAACATACTTGAGTGGGCCCCCCACTTATTGGCTTCCCAAACGCATGTTTCCAACTTCACAGGCACATACTACTAGTTGTGGTTATAATACTGTATTAGAAAGATGACTATATAAACTGCTAGATCATCTATGCTGTTAAGTACAGTACAATAGACTTTCTACATACCCTACTCTAAATACTCTACCACATAATGCAGTAAAATATAGGATTAATAGGAGTAAAAAAGGGGACTCCTATGTTAAAGGAAATCTGTCCCCAGCTTTTACATCACTAAACTAACAGTCCCTTGCCCCCATCAGACCTTAGATCAGCACATTGTGCCCCCATCAGACCTCAGATCAGCAGAATGTGCCCCCATCAGACCTCAGATCAGCAGAATGTGCCCTCATCAGACCTCAGATCATCAGAATGTGCCCCCATCAGACCTCAGATCATCAGAATGTGCCCCCATCAGACCTCAGATCATCAGAATGTGCCCCCATCAGACCTCAGATCAGTGTATTGTGCCCCCATCAGACCTCAGATCAGCAGAATGTGCCCCCATCAGACCTCAGATCAGCAGAATGTGCCCCCATCAGACCTCAGATCATCAGAATGTGCCCCCATCAGACCTCAGATCAGTGTATTGTGCCCCCATCAGACCTCAGATCAGCAGAATGTGCCCCCATCAGACCTCAGATCAGCGTATTGTGCCCCTATCAGACCTCACATCAGCCTACTGTGCCCCATCAGACCTCAGATCAGCGTATTGTGCCCCCATCAGACCTCAGATCAGTGTATTGTGACCCCATCAGACCTCAGATCAGCGTATTGTGCCCCCATCAGACCTCAGATCAGCAGAATGTGCCCCCATCAGACCTCAGATCAGCGTATTGTGCCCCTATCAGACCTCACATCAGCCTACTGTGCCCCATCAGACCTCAGATCAGCGTATTGTGCCCCCATCAGACCTCAGATCAGTGTATTGTGACCCCATCAGACCTCAGATCAGTGTATTGGGCCCCCATCAAACCTCAGATCAGCGTATTGTGACCCCATCAGACCTCAGATCAGTGTATTGTGACCCCATCAGACCTCAGATCAGTGTATTGGGCCCCCATCAGACCTCAGATCAGCGTATTGTGACCCCATCAGACCTCAGATCAGTGTATTGTGCCCCCATCAGACCTCAGATCAGCGTATTGTGACCCCATCAGACCTCAGATCAGTGTATTGTGACCCCATCAGACCTCAGATCAGTGTATTGGGCCCCCATCAGACCTCAGATCAGCGTATTGTGACCCCATCAGACCTCAGATCAGTGTATTGGGCCCCCATCAGACCTCAGATCAGCGTATTGTGACCCCATCAGACCTCAGATCAGTGTATTGGGCCCCCATCAGACCTCAGATCAGCGTATTGTGGACCCCATCAGACCTCAGATCAGCGTATTGTGCCCCCATCAGACCTCAGATCAGCGTATTGTGCCCCCATCAGACCTCAGATCAGCTTATTGTGCCCCATCAGACCTCAGATCAGCGTATTGTGCCCCCATCAGACCTCAGATCAGCGTATTGTGCCCCCATCAGACCTCAGATCAGCGTATTGTGCCCCCATCAGACCTCAGATCAGCGTATTGTGCCCCCATCAGACCTCAGATCAGCTTACTGTGCCCCCATTAGACCTCACATCAGCGTATGTGCCCCATCAGACCTCAGATCAGTGTATTGTGCCCCCATCAGACGTCAGATCAGCCCAGTGTGCCCCCATCAGACCTCAGATCAGCCCATTGTGCCCCCATCAGACCTCAGATCAGCCCAGTGTGCCCCCATCAGACCTCAGATCAGCTCACTCTGGCCCCATCAGACCTCAGATCAGCTTATTGTCCCCCATCAGACCTCAGATCAGCAGAATGTGCCCCCATCAGACCTCACATCATCCTACTGTAAAGAGTCCATAGTCTCACTGCTCTTACAGTAAAGAGTCCATAGTCTCACTGCTCTTACAGTAAAGAGCCCATAGTCTCACTGCTCTTACAGTAAAGAGTCCATAGTCTCACTGCTCTTACAGTAAAGAGTCCATAGTCTCACTGCTCTTACTGTAAAGAGTCCATAGTCTCACTGCTCTTACAGTAAAGAGTCCATAGTCTCACTGCCTCTTACAGTAGAGTCCATGGTCTCACTGCTCTTACCGTAAAGAATTCATAGTTTCACTGCTCTTACACTAAAGAGTCCATAGTCTCACTGCTCTTACAGTAAAGAGTCCATAGTGTCACTGCTCTTACAGTAAAGAGTCCATAGTCTCACTGCTCTTACAGTAAAGAGTCCATAGTTTTACTGCTCTTACAGTAAAGAGTCCATAGTCTCACTGCTCTTACTGTAAAGAGTCCATAGTCTCACTGCTCTTACAGTAAATAGTCCATAGTCTCACTGCTCTTACAGTAGAGTCCATAGTCTCACTGCTCTTACCGTAAATAATTCATAGTTTCACTGCTCTTACACTAAAGAGTCCATAGTCTCACTGCTCTTACAGTAAAGAGTCCATAGTCTCACTGCTCTTACAGTAAAGAGTCCATAGTCTCACTGCTCTTACAGTAAAGAGTCCATAGTCTCACTGCTCTTACAGTAAAGAGTCCATAGTCTCACTGCTCTTACTGTAAAGAGTCCATAGTCTCACTGCTCTTACAGTAAATAGTCCATAGTCTCACTGCTCTTACAGTAGAGTCCATGGTCTCACTGCTCTTACCGTAAAGAATTCATAGTTTCACTGCTCTTACACTAAAGAGTCCATAGTCTCACTGCTCTTACAGTAAAGAGTCCATAGTGTCACTGCTCTTACAGTAAAGAGTCCATAGTCTCACTGCTCTTACAGTAAAGAGTCCATAGTTTTACTGCTCTTACAGTAAAGAGTCCATAGTCTCACTGCTCTTACTGTAAAGAGTCCATAGTCTCACTGCTCTTACAGTAAATAGTCCATAGTCTCACTGCTCTTACAGTAGAGTCCATAGTCTCACTGCTCTTACCGTAAATAATTCATAGTTTCACTGCTCTTACACTAAAGAGTCCATAGTCTCACTGCTCTTACAGTAAAGAGTCCATAGTCTCACTGCTCTTACAGTAAAGAGTCTATAGTGTCACTGCTCTTAAAGTAAAGCGTCCATAGTCTCACTGCTCTTACAGTAAAGCGTCCATTGTCAGGTCTGGTCATCGGAGAACATAGGTTCTATGTTTTGCTTGGTATTCTGAGTTTTTGTGTGTTTCTGTTTAGTGCCTACGCCTTGCCTTTAACCATGTTCACACTGTTGGTTGTTTTGGAGCCAACGCCCATCTTCATGTTTGGTTTGTCTACTCAGGGTTAATACTCAGGTGCTGGGCTGAGTGGCTTCTCTGAATCTGGTCCATTCAGAACCTGGGGGTGGGATATCTTCCTGCATAAATACCTACCTTCCTCTCTGCTCCTTGCTGGTTTTTGCAAATCCTTGCTATACCTGCTTGTGCATTGTATTGTGTGTATTCTGACTGCTGATATTTGACCCTTGGCTCGTACCTGACTACTCTACCATCTTCTGATTTTGTAGTTCGTTATCTCTGGTTTCTGACACGGCTAGTTGACCATCCTTCTGTGTTTTGTTCGTCTCTGTTTGTCTTCCCTTTTCCCTGCACCTTAGTAGTGTAATTGCAGCCTTCGTGGTTGTCGCCGTGTCGCCTAGGACATGGAGGCAATTAGGCAAGGACAGGGGTTGGGGTGAGCTCAGGGATCACATCTCCCTTTCTGTGTACCCCAACCTTGACAGAAAAACCAGCCAGAAATAAACCTGCAACCTGTATACGGCCTGCTACGTTTATTCCACCTATGGAGCAAATGTCAGTGGTGGTATCTCAGGTCCAGGCCTTGACCAATTTGATTCAGGATCTTGCTATACGCCTTCAGGTTCAGGAAAACATGCAGGCCTCGGCTCCTGTGTCTGCACCCCAGGTTCCCACACCTGCACCTGAACCTAAGGTCCCCCTTCCTGATTTTTTTTTTACGGTGACCGTAAGAATTTTTTTCTGTTTCGGGAAGGATGTATTTTGTATTTTTCTTTACGACCTCGGTCGTTTGCAACGGAAGCGCAAAAGGTGGGTTTGGTTATGTCTCTCCTGCGCGGTGACCCCCAAACCTGGGCCTTTTCTTTACCCACTGCCTCTCCTTTGCGCTCATCCCTTGACGAGTTTTTTGTTGCGCTGGGTCAGATATATGATGAGCCAGATCGCCCAGCGTTAGCTGTATCCCAGTTATTGTCTCTACGTCAGGGTGGACAGTTGGCAGATTACTTTGCTAGTTTTAGACAATATGTGACCGATTCCGGGTGGAATGATAGGGCTTTGAAAGACCTTTTCATGACTGGACTGTCTGACCGTGTGAAGGATTTGTTGTTAGCCCATGCTGAACCTAACACTTGACGTAGCTATGACCCTGGCCGTCCGGGCAGATAGACGTCTAAGATCCAGGCGACCTCCTCGGGTGTCTCCTGCTCCTCAGCCGATCCTCAATCCGGTCTCCAGCCAATCCGGACCAGAACCGATGGAACTCGGCAGTATTACGCCTAAACAGAGAAGGGAACATCGTACGAGGAATCATTTGTGCTTCTACTGCGGGAGTCCGGATCATCTGCTGAATACCTGTCCGACGAAAACCTCAGCAGGAAAACTTCCGCTCCTAGACAGTTATTGGGAGGACTGTCTAGGAGCTCAGGTACTCCCTAATGTTTCTAGAGTATTTTTGCCCTGCACCGTCTCTTTCCAGTCAGCCTCACGTGTTGGACAGGCTTTCTTGGATTCTGGTTCAGTCGCCAACTTTATTGATTTTTAATTTGTTTCCCAAATATTGCCTTCTTTGATTCCCCTGTCCCCTCCTATCCAGGTGTCTAGTGTCGATATGGTTTGGTCAAATTCCGTACTCCTGAGATAAGATTGGTGGTGGGTGCACTACATATTGAATATTGTTCTTTCCTTGTAATGAAAGATTTGTCTGTGGACATTATTCTGGGTCTTCCTTGGCTTCAGCTGCACAATCCGGTTATTGATTGGGTGAGTCAGGAATTAGTTCACTGGGGCCCTCATTGTAAGGCCCATATGTCTCAAGTTTCCCTTTGTTCTACCAATGTATGTGATTCTGAGGTCCCGGAGTTTATTTCAGATTTTGCAGACGTTTTTTCGAAACCTCTGTCTCAAGTCTTGCCTCCACACAGAGACTTTGATTGTAAGATTGATCTATTACCTGATGCCAAGTTACCTAAGGGTCGGATTTATAATCTGTCTGTGCCAGAAAGAGAGTCTCTAAAACAATACATCGATGAGAGTTTGGCTATAGGACACATTCGGCCTTCCGAATCTCCTACGGGGGCTGGTTTCTTTTTTGTTGAGAAAAAGATGGGGGTTTGAGACCATGTATTGACTACCGTGAACTTAATAAAATCACTGTTAAAAACTCTGGACCGCTTCCCCTCATCCCGGACCTCCTGAATCAGGTTCCGGGGGCCAACTGGTTCTCCAAATTAGATCTACGGGGAGCTTATAACCTGATTCGGATCCGGGAGGGGGATGAGTGGAAGACAGCTTTTAATACGCCTCTGGGACATTTTGAGTATCTGGTTATGCCTTTTGGTTTAAGGCAATGCCCCAGCTGTATTCCAAGGTTTTATGAATCATATCTTTCATGACTGTATTGGGGTTTTTATGGTGGTTTATCTGGATGATATCCTGATATTTTCTTCTGATCTTGATTCACACCGTAAACATCTTTGTTTGGTGTTGTCCCGTCTGCGTAATCATTCTCTGTTTGCTAAACTAGAAAAATGCATTTTTTGTGTACAAAAAGTTTCATTCCTGGGTTATGTGGTCACTCCTTCCGAGGTTCAGATGGATCCGTGTAAGGTTCAGCAATCGCGGATTGGGTTCGGCCCACGGATTTAAAATCCCTTCAACGTTTTCTTGGTTTTGCCAATTATTACAGGAATTTTATCAAGCACTTTTCCGTAATTGCCAAGCCACTCATGGATCTTACCCACAAGGGGGCTGATCCCAGTAACTGGTCTCCTGCTGCGTACTCTGCGTTTGAGGAACTCAAGAAAGTGTTCTCCTCTGCGCCTGTATTAATTCAACCTGATCTCTCTCAGCCATTTATTGTTGAGGTAGATGCTTCTGAGGTCGGTGTAGGGGCAGTTTTATCTCAAGGGTCAGCTGCTCTCACTAACCTCAGACCATGTGCATTCTTTTCCAAGAAATTCTCGTCTTGTGAAAGGAATTATGATATTGGGAATCGCGAGCTCCTTGCCATCAAATGGGCATTCGAAGTGTGGCGCCATTTCCTGGAAGGAGCTCTTCACCCAGTGACAGTGATCACTGATCACAAAAATCTTGTGTACTTGGATAATGCAAAACGTCTCAATGCCCGTCAAGCTAGATGGGCGTTGTTTTTCTCTCGTTTTAATTTTGTGGTCACTTTCCGACCTGGTACCAAGAATGTCAGGGCTGACGCCTTGTCTCGGAGTTTTGGTATCCCTGAGGGTCCTGAGTCAGAACCTGGTAACATCTTACCAGCTGGTATTGTTTTGGCAGCCATCTCCTCTCACCTCTCAGATCAAATTCGCTCCAAACAAAATTCTGCCCCAAGAGACCTTCCGGAAGGCAAAATGTTTGTTCCCTTGTCCCTTCGATTGAGAGTGTTAGAGGAGACACACTGTTCCGTACTAGCCGGTCATCCAGGTGTTCGGGGAACACTAGATCTATTGAAAAGAAACTACTGGTGGCCACATATGAATACTGACGTTCATGCATTTGTTTTAGCTTGTCAGGTCTGTGCGCGAGGAAAGGTCCCCAGGAGACGTCCTGAGGGACCTCTTCTCCCGCTCCCAGTGCCAGACAGGCCTTGGTCTAACGTGTCTGTGGATTTTGTTACCGATCTGCCACTCTCTCAAGGGTTCTCTGTTATATGGGTGGTGGTGGATCGTTTCTCTAAGATGGGCCATTTTGTTCCGCTAAAGAAGCTGCCATCAGCAGAGGAATTGGCAGATCTATTTATTCAACATATTGTGCGTCTCCACGGTATTCCTGATGAGGTTGTGTCTGACAGGGGGGTACAATTTGTGGCTAAGTTTTGGCGAGCTTTCTGTTCTAAGCTTGAGGTAAAATTGTCCTTTTCCTTGGCCTTCCATCCCGAAACTAATGGGCAGACGGAGAGGATGAATCAAGAGCTCATCCAGTACCTTCGTCTTTTTGTTTCTGACTGTCAACATCTGTGGGTCTCATATCTTCTGTTAGCAGAGTTTGCCATCAACAATCACACTAGTTCATCCACACTCACATCTCCGTTCTTCTGTAATTATGGATTCCATCCCAGGTTTTCCTTTTCGTCATCGTCAGTTTCGGATACCCCTCGTGCTGAGTCCATAACTAACCAACTGTGCACAGTGTGGTCGCAAGTTCAGCAGAACTTGAAAAGAGCACAAAGTTTAATGGTCCATTCATCCAGAAGTAGGCGTACTGTCTCAGAAACTTTTGTTGTGGGTGACAAGGTCCTATTGTCTACTAAGAACCTTAAGTTGAAAGTTCCGTCTCTGAAATTGGCTCCTAGGTTCATTGGTCCGTTTACCGTAACTCATGTTATTAATCCTGTATCGTTCAAGGTGGCGTTGCCCTCTGACTGGCGGGTTCACAATACGTTTCACAAGAGTCTGTTGAAACGCTATGTGGATCCTGTGGTACCCCTCCCTGACCCTCCCTCGCCATCTGTGGTGGAGGGTGATCTCGAGTATGAGGTAGAGAGGATTGTCGATTCCAGACTGGTCAGGAACTCTCTTCAATACATCATTCATTGGAAGGGTTTCGGTCCTGAGGATAGATCCTGGGTCCCTGATAGGGATGTTCATGCTCCACGATTGGTTAAATCTTTTCATCGGGACTATCCGTCTAAACCATCCTTAGGGTCCAAGGGTCTGGAGGCCCCTCGTGGAGGGGGGTACTGTCAGGTCTGGTCACCGGAGAACATAGGTTTCTATGTTTTGCTTGGTATTCTGAGTTTTTGTGTGTTTTTGTTTAGTGCCTACGCCTTGCCTTGAACCATGTTCACACTGTGGGTTGTTTTGGAGCCAACGCCCAGCTTCATGTTTGGTTTGTCTACTCAGGGTTAATACTCAGGTGCTGGCTGAGTGGCTTCTCTGAATCTGGTCCATTCAGAACCTGGGGGTGGGATATCTTCCTGCATATATACCTATCTTTCTCTCTGCTCCTTGCTGGTTTTTGCAAATCCTTGCTATACCTGCTTGTGCGTTGTATTGTGTGTATTCTGACTGCTGATATTTGACCCTTGGCTCGTACCTGACTACTCTACCGTCTTCTGATTTTGTACTTCGTTATCTCTGGTTTTCTGACACGGCTAGTTGACAATTCTTCAGTTGTTTGTTTCGTCTCTGTTTGTTGTCCCTTTTCCCCTGCACCTTATTGTGTAATTGCAGTCCTCGTGGTTGTCGCCGTGTCATCTAGGACACGGAGGCAATTAGGCAGGGACAGGGGTTGGGGAGAGCTCAGGGATCACATCTCCCTTTTCTGTGTACCCCAACCTTGACATCCATAGTCTCACTGCTCTTACAGTAAAGAGTCCATAGTCCATCCTGCTCTTACAGTAAAAAGTCCATAGTCTCGCTGCTCTTACAGAAAGAGTCCATAGCTCGCTACTCTTACAGTAAAGAGTCACAGTCCTCGCTGCTCTTACAGTAAAGAGCCCACAGTCTCGCCGCTCTTACAGTAAAGAGTCCACAGTCTCGCCGCTCTTACAGTAAAAGTCCATTAGTCTCACTGCTCTTACAGTAAAGAGTCCAGTCTCGCTGGCTCTTACAGTAAAGAGTCCACAGTCTCACCTGCTCTAGTAAAGAGTCCATAGTAAGAGTCCATCCTCACTGCTCTTACAGTAAAGAGTCTAGTCTCACTGCTGCTTACAGTAAAGAGTCCACAGCTCACTGCTCTTACAGTAAAGAGTCCATACTGCTCTTCACTAGTCTCTTACAGTACAAGAGTCATAAGACTGACTTACAGTATAGAGTCCATAGTCTCACTGCTCATACAGTTAAAGGAGTCCATAGCTCACTGCTCTTACAGTAAAGATTCCATAGTCCTCACTGCTCTACAGTAAAGAGTCCATAGTCTCACTGCTCATACAGTAAGCCCATAGTCTCAATGTCTACAGTAAAGAGTCCTAGTCTCACTGCTCTACAGTAAAGAATCCTCTTCTATGTTTGTGTACAAACCTTCTTTCCTCCAGACGCAGAGGATGTCCCCTCGTCACAGTCACAGTCCTGGGGATAAATAGATGATGGGAGAGATCTCTGTACTGACCTCTGATATATTTATACATAGTTATTACATCTCCCCTCAGTCGTCCCTAATTTTGATAATCTTTCTGGGACCTGTAGTCCACCCATTCCAGTTATTACTGTAGTTGCCCTCCTCTGAACCCTCTCCAGCTCTGCTATGTCTGCCTTGTTCACATGGAGCCCAGAACTGTACACAGTACTCCATGTGTGGTCTGACTAGTTGATGTGTAAAGTGGCAGGACTATGTTCTCATCACGGGCATCTATGCCTCTTTTGATGCAACCCATTAGCTTATTGGCCTTGGCAGCAGCTGTCTGACACTGGTTTCTACAGCTTAGTTTGCTGTTCACTAAAATTCCTAGGTCCTTTTCCATGTCAGAGTTACCTAATATTTTACCATTCAGTATGTACTGGTGACTTGCATTATTCCTTCCCATTCGCATAACCTTACATTTGTCAGTGTTAAACCTCATCTGCCACTTCTCTGCCCAAGCCTCCAGTCTATCCAGATCCATCTGTAGCAGTGTACTGTCCTCTGTAGTATATATACAGTGTACTGTCCTCTGTAGTAGATATACAGTGTACTGTCCTCTGTAGTAGATATACAGTGTACTGTCCTCTGTAGTATATATATACAGTGTACTGTCCTCTGTAGTATATATACAGTATACTGTCCTCTGTAGTATATATACAGTATACGGTCCTCTGTAGTGTGTGTAGATGTGTGTGAATACCGCCATTTACCTGGATGTGTGTGAATACCGCCATTTACCTGGACGTCTGTGAATATCGCCATTTACCTGGACGTCTGTGAATACCGCCATTTACCTGGACGTCTGTGTATACCGCCATTTACCTGGACGTCTGTGAATACCGCCATTTACCTGGACGTCTGTGAATACCGCCATTTACCTGGACGTCTGTGAATACCGCCATTTACCTGGACGTCTGTGAATACCGCCATTTACATGGATGTGTGTGAATACCGCCATTTACCTGGACGTCTGTGAATACCGCCATTTACCTGGACGTCTGTGAATATCGCCATTTACCTGGACGTCTGTGAATACCGCCATTTACCTGGACGTCTGTGAATACCGCCATTTACATGGATGTGTGTGAATACCGCCATTTACCTGGATGTTTGTGAATACCGCCATTTACCTGGACGTCTGTGAATATCGCCATTTACCTGGACGTCTGTGAATACCGCCATTTACCTGGACGTCTGTGAATACCGCCATTTACCTGGACGTCTGTGAATACCGCCATTTACCTGGACGTCTGTGTATACCGCCATTTACCTGGGACGTTCTGTTGAATACCACCAATTTACCTGGCGTCTGTGTATACGCCATTTACTGGACGTCTGTGAATACCGCCATTTACCTGGCATTTACCTGGATGTTTGTGAATACCGACATTTACCTGGACGTCTGTGAACAGTTTTACAACCAACACCAGAAAAATGTCTAACAAGATGGAGAACACGCCGCTCCTCCCGGAGCCCGCTGGACAGGTTCATTTCATGAACTGTCACAGAGGAGAGAAGTGTGAGCGAGAGGTTATGGCCGCCACGTTCTCTATTCCACATGCCTTTTTTTATCTGTGGGGAAAAGCGACCACTAAGAATCCACATTCCCTGGAGGAACTGATGGAGAACATCACAAACAACATACCACAGTATCAACGCTAAAGAGCTGCTAGCGGTATCACCTCTGAAGAGCTGCCAGCAGTATCACCTCTGAAGAGCTGCCAGCAGTATCACCTCTGAAGAGCTGCCAGCAGTATCACCTCTGAAGAGCTGCCAGCAGTATCACCTCTGAAGAGCTGCCAGCAGTATCACCTCTGAAGAGCTGCGCAGTATCACCTCTGAAAGCTGCCAGCAGTATCACCGTGAAGAGCTCCAGAGTATCACCGCTGAAGAGCTGCCAGCAGTATCACCGCTGAAGAGCTGCCAGCAGTATCACCAGTGAAGAGTTGCCAGCAGTATCACCGCTGAAGAGTTGCCAGCGGTATCACCCCTAAAGAGCTGCCAGGAGCATCCCCTCTGAAGGACTGCCAGCGGTATCACCCCTGAAGAGCTGCCAGCGGTATCACCCCTGAAGAGCTGCCAGCGGTATCACCCCTGAAGAGCTGCCAGCAGTATCACCTCTGAAGAGCTGCCAGCAGTATCACCGCTGAAGAGCTGCCAGCAGTATCACTGCTGAAGAGTTGCGAGCAGTATCACCGCTGAAAAGCTGCCAGCAGTATCACCCCTGAAGAGCTGCCCATCACCAAGCTGCCAGTATCACCTCTGAAGAGCTGCCAGCGGTATCACCCCGAAGAAGCTGCCAGGAGCATGACTGCCAGTATCACACGCCCCCTGAAGAGCTGCCCTGTGTATCAACAGTGAAGAGCTGCTAGCGGTATCACCTCTGAAGAGCTGCAGCGGTATCACCCTGAACAAGCTGCCAGCGGTATCACCTGAAGAGCTGCAGCAGTATCACCTCTGAAGAGTGAGTATGCTGAGAGTGCCAGCAGTATCACCAGTGAAGAGCTGCCCGTAGTATCACGCTGAAGAGTTGCCAGCATATCACCGTGAAGAGCTGCCAGGAGGCATCCCCTCTGAAGGACTGCCAGCGGTATCACCCCTGAAGAGCTCCACACCCCTGATGCCAGCAGTATCACCCTGAAGAGCTGCCAGCGGTATCACCCCTGAAAGCTGCCGCGGTATCACCCTGAAGAGCTGCCAGCGTATCCACACCTGAAGAGCTGCCAGCAGTATCACCAAGAGAAGTATCACCAGCTGCAGTAGTATCACCGCTGGAGTTGCCAGCAGTATCACGTGAAGAGCTGCCAGGAGCATCCCCTCTGAAGACTGCCAGCGGTATCACCCTGAAGAGCTGCCAGCCGGTATCAACCCCTGAAGAGCTGCCAGCGGTATCACCTCTGAAGAGCTGCCAGCGGTATCACCTCTGAAGAGCTGAAGAGCCCAGCGGTATCACCTCTGAAGAAGCTGCCAGCAGTATCACCTCTGAAGAGCTGCAGCAGTATCATCGCCAAGAGCTGAAGAGCTGCCAGCAGTATCACCGCTGAAGAGCTGAGGAGCATCCAGCGGTATCACGCCCGGAAATGAAGAGCTGCCAACAGTATCACCTCTAAAGAGCTGCCAGGAGCATCAGAAGGGCTGCCAAAAGGAAGCTGCAGCAGTATCACTCTGAAGAGCTGCCAGCAGTATCAGCTCTGAGAGGTGCCAGCGTATAGCTCTGAAGAGGTGCCAGCCAGTATCAGCTCTGAAGTGCTGGCAGCAGTATCACCGCTGAAGGGCTGCCAGCAGTATCACCGTGAAGGCTGCCAGCAGTATCACTCTGAAAAGCTGCCAGCAGTATCACCGCTCAAGCTGCCAGCAGTAGAACCTCTGAAACGCGCTGCCAGCAGTATCACTCTGAAGAGCTGAGCCATCAGAATCACGCTGAGAGCAGTCAGCAGTATCACCACTGAAGCTGCCAGCAGTCACCACTGAAGAGCTGCAGCAGTATCAGCCGAACAGAAACGACATGCTCAAAGACGCCAAGACCTTGAACTGGCCACTTTCTGCATCTTCTGTGATTTGTGGGTAATTAACTTGCTCTTCATCTTGTCATACTATCTCTGGAGATGGCC